>CAUYLG010003639.1:0-97049 GCA_963573385.1 Cacajao melanocephalus
AAAAGGGAATTTGTTATATGTCCTTTTTTTATAGAAGGAAAAATTATCAGTCCAACAGCCAAATTCCCCTTAACACTAAATGGTATGAAATGGTTTATAACAACACCCATACCAATAATAAAGTAAAAAAAAAAAAAAAAAAAAAAAAGGTGCTCATGACTTAATTCAACAAACCAATCATGATTTGTCACCTGGGATCCAGCACATTGCAGAGGCTGTCATTGCCAAAGCAGGTGGAAGTGGGTGTGATACAGATAACTCACACTTCTATCCCATCAGGTCACCATTCTCCACCTTCAGCAGGTTGGTCTCAGCCTCTTCCCTCTTCTCTGCTTTTATGGAAAACAGAATGTTAACACTTCTCATTCCATAAGGCTTGTCTTAAGTTTTTTGAGTGAGCATATCCAGGAAACCATGTTGGAAGACTTCAGCCCAAAAAGAGTACAGCTACCATTGATTAAACCTGTACTATAAACCAGACATTTTGCTATGTTTGAATTCGTATTGATAATTTTCACAACAATCCTGCCAAACAGGTCACATCCTCCATTTCAGAATCACAAAATTGGTTTGCAGTGGAAAATTGGTTTGAAGTCAAGACCATCTGGAGTACAAAACCTACTCTCTATCCTAACACACCTGCTCTTTTTCTCTACTGAATTCTTACAGAACCTAGAGTATTGCCAATATCCCATCCTCTCCTGTATTATTATGTGAATTGTTTATTTATGTAAATGATACAAACAAAAGTTTCACTTCCTAAGGGCAGGAAGGTCTTCCAATTGTCACAGTCATTTATCTGCAACCATGTCAAACTAACCAAATGAGCTCACTTTATACGGTTTTACAGTCAGTACTGAAAGGAAAGCTCCTCAGTGAAGACTTGATCTTGACGTCCTTGCCTTACCAAAAAATAAGATGTGCTTGTTAAAATTATGGTGTAATGGTCCTGAATCTCGGCTGCTTTAGCTAGTCAGGTGACATCTGGGTGGAGACCAAATATCAATATATTTTTAAAACCTCTGGAAGTTTTCATGTGCAGCATAGATTGGATTTCCAAGGCAGAACTCACCCTCTGCCTGTTGACCTAGCAGTTCAGGTGAGTTTAAAGATCCGGCTAGTCTGTGCAAGGCTGGCCACATAGAAAACCTTTTTGCAGTAATAGCAGAACCTTGTTCTTGTCTCTGATCATGATGAAAAACATACTCTAGTCCTAGGCTTCAGTGTGTCTGCAGGGTAGTAGGAGCTTTTGTAAAACATAAGAGAGCTAACATCGATAGAACCCCAATTACAATGCAAGTCACACTACTAAGAACTTTAAATGGCAAATTGTGTTCTTCCTCACACCACTCTGAGGGGAGCTGCCCATTTGTACTACCCTACTTTGTAGACAAAATAATTTCCTATGGTCACAAAGTAAGGAAACATGGAACAAAGGGTCCAGTCCAGGAAGTCTGACTCCTTGGTCCCTACTGTTAGCTCGATACAGTGCTTCCTGCTCTAGATTGTGTGTGGGTTCCTCAGTGGCATCATGAAGTAAGCATTATCCTCTCTACTGAGCCAGAAAAGAGGATGGGAAGTTACAGGCCAGGATCAGACTGGACCTACGTCTTACAGCAAGGGATCTGATGGAGAAGGAGAAAGAAAGACAGACTGTGGAAGTCAGGAGACTTGCAATTCTATGAAGTCAAATTGGAGAACCTTCCTACCATGTGTAAGACCTTGCTCTAAGTGCAAGGACTTGATCCTTTCATTAAGCACCAATAGGAATTCTTTCTAGATGGCATAATACAGTGAAATAACCTTGGACTTCAGAATCTAACAGAGCTTGAGTGTCAGCTACAACACCTATACGTGTCCCGTAAGTTAATGATTTTACTTCTGAGCCTCAAGATTCTAAATTGTAAAGAGGACAAAAATAAACTCTTCTGTTTCAAATTACTTTGAGAATAAAAGGAGATAATAAACATGGCAGCTCGTAAATAACTACCTCACCCTGCTCCCTGAGCAACTTCATTCAGTTCAGCCATCAAAGGGTTAAGAAAGACAACTTGAGTACAATCATGAAGTTGGGATATTTTACTTCTGAACAAAGGTTCTATAATTTCAGCTCCCTATACCTATACCCAGCTCCTCACTGAATTCTTCCAGCCGCCTGTGGGACTTGTAAGCAGACCCAGGGCTCTGCAGTAACGCTCTTTGAAAAAGCACTGGGCTTTAAAAAGTCACTCTCCTCTCCTCAGGCACAGTTCACATGAATTAGACTGCAAGGCACTTTATGCAAAACGTGTGACCTTCACTGGCTCTGATTTGCATTGTCATCGTTCCTTTATTCTTCTAAAGTGCCTTCATTTTGCATAATGCTATAATGTTATTCAGGCTCTGCAGTTATCACTATTTCATTGCTCCAATTATAACCACTCTAGGCAAAGCTATAGATAACCTTCAGAAATCCATGCCTGTGTGATCTTTCATTCACAAGGAGGAAGCAATGGAACTGGACTTAAAAAAAAGGGATAAAACCAAAAAGTGCATTTTGAGTGGAAATTTAAAACTCCACGATTAGATGTTTTTCCCTTCTTGGGGATTAAGAGAGTGTTGTCTGTGTCTCCCATGAAAATCTTCGTATTACTGGTTAGTTATTGCAGGCAAAGCTTACTACTGGAGCAAACACATTCACCTAAGCAGAATCACCCAGTTCCATTGAGTTACAATTTGAGTGTTTCTCAATCTACTGAACATCTCCCTTCCAGCTGCTTCCATAGGTCCCACCGCATGGCAGAAACACCACCGCAAGGCCAAGAACTGGAACCAGTGAATGAACAAATGTCTGTTGGAGACATAACATATACATTATTTGTTTTTTATGTTAGTGTAAATGAGACTCTGATCCTTTCTTCCAATTTAAAGGTGATTGTAGAAAAACAGAGACATAAATTCTGTGGGACAGAGTTGGAGAGGGAGTGAGGCAATGACCTCAAACCAAATGTTAACATTTCCACACTTTTCTACGGCCCTTGGTTAAAAGTGGATATGCTAAGCAGTGAAAGGAAACATTCATTTTTCATATTATTTATCAAATACCTACTGTTCACCAGACATGAAGTTAAGCAGTAAATATACCCATCTTCCACAGAGCTTACCATTCTAATCATGAGATTGCAATGAGCTGGGTAAATAGTAAAGGAATTTTTGTAAATCAGAAAGCTCAAAGTTACATGGAATTATATTAAACATCAATGTGCAAAGCATGTGTGACTCTTTTATTTCTCTATTATTTTACTCTCCCACACTCCAACTTGCTAAATATTTAAAGAAAAATATTAAAGTTAGTCCCTGCTAACTGAAAAACGAACATTAGCAATAGTTAAAGCATTTATCTATGCTCAAAGCCATCTCTTTGAAATCACTGCTATTTTTTCTTGGTCCCCTTCTCATGGCACTTCCCTGGCTGTGCGGGAATACAGCTGGCATGACCCCATGGTGCCGTGTGGAGGGCAGCTCCACATGTCTAATCTTTGGGTGTGTGTTGGTGGCATCTCATCAAGTTGGCTTGGTTTTGCTTCAACCCTGGCTGTTTGGTGACGCTGATGCTGACAACCATGACTAATAAACTCTCCTCAGCCCATTTGAGTCCAGTGACTCCATCAACCCTTTTAGCCCTCCACCAAGCTCCTCCTCAGTTCTCACTTTGTCCGAGTCCAAAACTTATTATTGTCCTAGGCTTGAATGTGCCAGCAGGGTAGTAGGAACTTTTGTAAAATCTAACAGAGCTAACATCTATAGAATCTCTACTGTAATGCAAGTCACTATAATGCTAAGAACGTTAAATGGCTAGTTATATTCTTCCTTATACCATACTTTGAGTGGAGCTATCTACTCATATTACCCCATCTTACAGAGAAGGAAAGGTTCCTAAGGTCACAGAGTAAGAAAACATGGAACAAAGGATCCAGTCCAGGAAGTCTGACTCTTTGGCCTCTTCTGTTATCTCTGTGCAGTGCTTCCTGCTCTAGAGTGCATGGGAGTGTCTCAATGGCATTATGAAGTAAGGGCTATCCTTTCTACTAAGGCCAGAAAAGAGGATGGGAAGTTAGAAGCCAGGATCAGGCTGAACCCATGTCTTACAGCAAGGGATCTGACGAAGAAGGAGAAACAAAGACAGCCATTGTATATCAGGGAACTTACAATGCTATGAAGTCAAAATGAAGAACCTTCCTACCATGTGTAAGCCCTTGCTCTAAGTGCAAGGACTTGGTCTTTTCATGAATCACAGATGGTAATTATTTCTAGGGAGTATGATACCATGGAATACAGACCTCTCTGAGTCATGCCACACTCTCACTGCAACATTGACCCCGGAGGTCATCCCTCGGTGTCTCTTGAAGGATCTCCTCAATCTCACTTGAGTGGGCCCAATTGCAGTCCCAAGGCCTCAAAACCCACTTTCCCTTCTGCTGTATGTCACCTAAGGAATCTCAGGACTGCTAATAAAACCCTCTCTCTATGCCAGTCCATCCTCTTAAACCATGCTGGGATCCCATGTACTGGCTTCTCTGACTTCTGGTGTACTTTGTGAGTCTTCAGTGGGGAAGTGGGCTAACACATTCTGCCCTATATAGTCCCCCATTGTGGTCAGCACATCACTCCCTTCAGAGCAGGAGATGGGGTTACAGCCCTGGCTGCCATTCCCCTCCATCTCTGACTTCCTTCTCAGTTCTCTGGGCTCAGAGAGAGGGAAACTTTCCCTATGTGAGATCCTCCTTCACCCCAAGAATACCTAGCCTTCCACTGCCCCTTCCCTGCATTAAACTAGCAGACAGACACAGGGGCAGAAATGGTAAAGTAAAATCAATCAATAGGTACCTAAAATATTATTCTTTCTATCCTTAAATATCCAGGTTCTCAGTCACCAAATACTGGAGCAGAAATTTTGCTTCCCACTTTGCAGATAGAAAGAAAAGCCAAAATGGAGAAAAATAAAATTGAGGGCATATCCATGCTAACGTATTAACACTTCAGGTAAGCATCTATCTAACGTCCACCTTCAGTGCCATCACACTTTAGAAATCTCTCAAACTAACTGTATCTTCTATTTTTTCTTTGAGGGATGCTCTGCTTGCTCCCGCCCATAAAAAGGGATGTTTCTCCAAGCTCCTTTCCTTGGCCACCTTCTTTTTATTTACTTTTTTCTCTACTACTATGTGCGTATGTAAGAGAGAGAGATTTCATGCACTCTCAGAACTTAGCTATAATCTTTAAGTATGGACTCAACACCTGTTTGTACCTTGCCCACTTTTCTGTCTTCTGAATAGTTCTATTTTAGGGGAATGCTGGTTCCTTAAACTGGAGAACTAAAGAATAGTCTCCATGCCATTGATGTTCTAATTTCTGTTTAATCACCTGTTCGTCAAACATCTTACTAGCTCACTATTGGTCTCACTGTCTCACTATTGTCCCATTATAGCACTGCATGAAGACCAATAGAATCTATGGGAATCTACGATCATTCCCATAGATTCTACCTTCCTGGCCTTCATTTTATTCACGTTTCCTCTCTCCATCTCACCTGCTCCCTTACTTCATACCAGGACCTCACCACCTCTCACTGGAATCCTGCATTGGGGTCATGTAGGTATGATAGAGTATAAAGAAAACAGGTTCAGGCCAAGCGCAGTGGCTCATGCCTATAATCCCAGCACTTTGGGAGACCGAGGTGGGTGGGTCACCTGAGGTCAGGAGTTCAAGACCAGCCTGACCAATATGGTGAAACCCGTCTCTACTAAAAATACAAAAATTAGCTGGGCATGGTGGCTCATGCCTGTAATCCCAGCTACTCGGGAGGCTGAGGCAAAATTGCTTGAACCGGGGAGACGGAGGTTGCAGTGAGCCAAGATCATGCCACCGCACTCCAGCCTGGATGGCAGAGCAAGACTTCATAAGAAAAGATAATAGGTTCACATTCCATCTTAGTATCTTGGCATCCTAGAAGCTCCAGTCCCTGATCCCAAACAGAGTTGTTGTCTTATCCCCCACACTCTTATACATTCTCCACAGACTTGCTGAACTTGGTACTCATTCTCCTTGGACATAGTGCTTTCCTATAACTATATGAGAGCTAACCTTCTTCTGCACTGAATGAGCTTGCCAAGCCATTTTACTTTTTGTAACATACCTACCAACCAAGACCATTTTTAGATAATACCTCTTTTGTGTACCAATCCTTGATCACTGTCTTATCTGAAGCCCAATAACTCACTGTTTTCTCATGCCTACCACTCCTCCTGAGACAGAAGAATGTGTCTTGACTTTGATGAAACTTTCTTTGATCCCCAAATCCAGGTTAGGTTAGGTGCTCCTGCTGTGTTATCTCAAAGTTTAGGGAAGAACCTTCATCTCTATTTGACTTCCTTTTTCTACAGACACCACTGAGAGAAACATATTTGGTCTCTTTCTGTATCCCTTACTTCATTCCCATGGAAGAAAGACTGAGGCATTTTATTTGTGGGCTGGGGTTAAGGGACTTAGTTTATCTTGGCCACTGCTTTTCTTAGCTTCTCCTTGATCCTCTACCTCCAGAAGCTTGACTGACTGCAGGATGTATCCAGTATGATCTGCTCTCCACCGGGTAACAGGAGATTCTTCCTTTTGGGGAAGCTTCAGCTGTCCCACTCTGCCAGAGGCTGGGTAGGCACAGTACGCTGAATATGCTGGGCTGAATTCTAGGCTGAAATATTGTTGGTAAAACCTGTAGGTGACAGATGTGATATCACATTTCCCAATCCAGTTTCCAACACTAATAGACCTGCTGTGTTGCTGCCAATGTTTCTCCCCGGTGCCTTTCCACAGACTCAGAACTTCACAGATAGGAAAAAGCAGTATTTCAAACCTCCTTTATGATGGCATTCAGTATGATCAATGCCAGTTTCTTTCCCTGTCTCTTCTGTCTAGCTGGTAAATTCCTATAAGACAGAGACCATGTTCCTTTTCATTTTTGTATCTCTCATGTCTAGCACATTATCTAGCTCAATAAATATCTTAACTAAATTGATGGATAGATGAAAACTTTATGCCACTCTTATGGCTCATACTATATCTTATAATAGCACTGCATGAATAAATGGATGAATGGCATATGCTTGTATACTGCCTACAACATATTCTGATTCCTATCACATGCTGTCTACCAACTCCAACAATCTGGACCTCACAATTTTGCTGCAGGTCTACTGTGGGAGAACACTTGCAGCTCTTCCCCACTGCTTTTATTTGGAATTTTACCAGGGAGGTGCACAACTGTTCAACCCTATCACCCAGAGCTGAATCATCCACAAAGCGTCATAGCATCAAAGCTGATGACAACACCCCACTCACCTATATAGTCTTCGCTTCCTGCTTTTCATTTCTACCTTTGTAACCTATTCTGTCTCTCGCTGCACTTTAAATCATAACAGTGTCTCATTCAGCCTTCCTTGTCACCAAAAAGCTGACATAGGCATTCAGGAAACTGGTGTTGTCTATAAAAAAGAAAACCACATTTTTTTGGCTGAATATTTTCTTTCAAATACATATCCTCTTTTCCAGATATTTAGTTGTACTGTTTTTAGCCTGAATTAGGTATTCTCCTTTCAGGAGGCTTCATCTCTGTAAGCAGTGGGAAATACTCGAAATGGATCCTCAGTTTTCATTGACTAGCCATTGCCTTATTTATTAGCTAACCATCTCTGTGGACTGAGTTAGTATTTATAATAAAGGAAGCAATTGCTAATTTGAACATGGTTTTCATTTCTAGGCTTCTGGACCACCACTATGTGTACAGGGAAGAATAGTATCTGATAATCTCACAAGATTTTAAACCTAAATTCTCTTCTTGCATTAATCATTTACTAGTACTTAACAGACACTGTATACCCTTTCTTATTAGTTACTCATTGCTGTCCAACAAATCACTTCATAATGTTCTGGCTTTAATAACCACCATGTGTTACATCATCTCATGAACTTATAGATCATCTGGGAAGTTCTGCTAATCTGGATTAGGCTTGGTTGATCTTGACTGGGCTCACTCATGCATGCATCTGTGGTCAGCTGAGTGTTAGGCAGGCAGCTGTGCTCACTGTGGCTGACCTTCTAGCTCATATGTTTGAGGGTGGCCTGGTCCTGGGTGACCTTGGCTGTGCCAAGTCAGCAATGCCTTGTCTCAACTTCCGGCACACTAGTCCAGACTTGGTTCCTGGCAAGGTGTAGTTGGCGAGATTCCAAATCCAAGCAAATTCACTCAAGAGGAGATGTGGAGACACTGAAGAGCTTTATAAGCATCTACTTGAGGCACGTTTGCTAACATCTTGGTGATCAAAGCAAAGCACAACTCTGTCCAAAGGCAGAGGGCAGAGGCTACAAATTACAGGATAAAGGTCAAGAATAACAAGAAGCCAATAAGCGAGGCTATAGATGCAATTAATTTATCACTTTCCAAACTCTCCTTCTGACTTTGTGTACCTCATGTGTGTTTTTACACACGTGTAATGCCCTAATTTAATCTTTCTGGAGATAATGCTATCATCATCATGAACAATGACAGCCAACCTAGAGCACTGACCACTACACTTAAGCTACAAATTAAAGGTTCTTATTTCATTGACACAACAATCTATAAAGCAGACAGTAGCATTGCTTCAAGGCCGGGTGCTTTAACTCCAAACCTCATGGGCTTAAGCATCAGGCCAGTCTTCCCATAAAAGCAGTTATGAAATTATGCCCCTCGCAGAAGCACATATCATGATGATAGCCTTTTGTCACACTTTGTTCTTGTCTCTCAGCAAAAACTCTTTGGCAAAGAGTATATATACCAAATATCTTATTGTGCAAATTATTTGAATTTCCCAAGGGTATGTGAGTATACAAGCATATGTGAAATTGAAAGGTGCAGTTTCAAATATAATTCAGGGATCATTCGCAATAATGGCTCACAAACCATTTCGTGCCAAGTCCTCAGGCCTTTGGAAGCTCTCTGGAGCCTCTCAAATTGTTGCTAGGTAACAACAGAAATGGAAGGAGAAGAAATCTGCTTCCGGAAGCAGCCCTCAGCCCTTGGCCCAGCTGTTCCGGGCCTGCTCTCAGGGATCCAGAAAGAAAGTCACCAACCCATGCAAACTTAGGGCAAAACTAACCATATTTAACAGTAGGTGAAAATGCAGAAGGGTGAGGAGAGAAGAGATACCCAGTGCTTAATAAAGAAGGTATCACGTCTCATTGAGCTTGGCTTAGGACACACTTTTATTCAGTAGACCCTTCAACAAAATTCTTGAAGCAAAATTTACTTCATCTAATGAAAATGTTACTAGCTTCTTAATTGACCAAGACAGTTCAGAAAGACAGTCATTAGGTTGCTGAGATTTCATCAATAAAGGCTACGCTATGGGTATAATATATCACAGTGGTTCACGGAAGTTCTTTGTTGTGTGTGTTTCACGGCCCCTAAGGGGGACCCAAGTAACAATCAAGGCCAAGGATTGAAACGTTTTTATGTAAAAGACCAGATAATAAACATTTTCGGTTTTTCAGGCCATGTGATCTGTTGCAACTTTGCACGAAGGCAGCCATAGGCAATACATAAATTCATGTCTATGTCTGTTTTCTTGTAAAACTTTATTCACAAAAACAGATAGTGGCCAGATTTGGCTTATAGGCTGGAATTTTCTTGAGACAACTGGAAGTCTGAAGATTTGGGGAGTGTAGCTTTAAGCAATAGTTTTGGCTTCTGAGCAGGGTGAGGCACTTTTTAAATAATTTGTAATTGGAATCTGTCCATCATGGTTAAGAATTATGTGACAACAGGTGGCCATGACAGCCAAGAGGAGACCTCTTTTGGAGAAACAGTCTCCTAGAGAAACAAGACTGACCACAGAAAAGCCTTGTCTGCTCCCTGAGACAAATTCAGTGCTTTTTTAGCCACCAAGCAACTCTATAATGCTTGGAGTTGTAAAGGCAGGAAGAATCAATGAAATTAAGCCAATTACTTAAGAAGCACTGAACTCAAAGTCCAGGCCCAGCATTGCTACTAATTATCTGTACGAATCAGTTATTTTATGACTGTGATCAAGTTTTCCCCAGCTATGAAATAAGGGATTCTGGTGTTTCTCCAACTGTCATCTGAATCAGAATCATTTAGGTTACTTACTCAAAAGGCAGATTTCTGGGGACCACCCTGGACCTCTGTTGAATTATAATCTCTGAGGTTTTGGGCCTGGTAATATGTATGAACAGCATGAGCTCTGGAGATTTTAAAATCCAGTAAAGTTTCCTATCCACTGGACAAGAAAGAAAGATACCCTTCTAGCACATCTTGCGGTCCAACGTTCTGGCCTCTCTCAAATGTGGTTAAAGTCTACCATCTTCTGTCATTCTCAGGAAAAAATGCCTGTTAACTATAGCACACACATGGAATTCAGTGCAGCCTTGCGGAATTTTGGAAAGAATCACCAGCCTCATCTATATCTCTCTTTGGAGAATGGCTTCTTGGCCCAGGCTAATGTGTTATTTGACAATCAGAATGGGAAAGAATTATAACTTCACTCCCTTTTCCTCAGGCGAAAATGCAGATTTGAAACTCATTTTGAATGCTTTTCCAGGGAGGTGGCCACAGCCGATGAAAGACCTCATCACGCTTGTCGCGACAGGCCCTAGGAGCTGAATTGTGTCCCTGAAACTGGCATAGCTTCCTTCAGCTCAACAGAGCAGATAAAAGGTAAATGGTCCATATGCTTATGTGCATGTGTGTATAGTATGGGTGTGCGGGGGTGACAGTTAGGTATTCAGTATGTATGTGCATGGTGTTTGGGTTTCAGTGTGTTCGTGTGTGTGTGTGTGTGTGTCGTGTGTATATATGTATGTCTGGTGTTTGGTGTACGCAATATGGTGTTTGTGTATATATGTATATGGATATATGTTTGTATGTATGTTGTGTGTGGTATATACGGTGCTTTTGTGTTTGTGGCATGTGTGTTTGTTATGTGTGTATGTTGTGTGTGTTTGTTATGTATGTGAGTATGCCTGGTGACTGTGCGGTGTGTGTGTGCTTGGTGTATGGTGTATATGGTATATGTGGTGTCTGTGTCTGTCTTGGGTGTATGTTGTACGTATATGTGGGAATGTGTGGTGTGTATGGTGTTCACACATGTATGTATATGTTTAGGGGGGGTGGTGGAGGGGGATTGTTAGCCAAGAGAGTCAAGGTTTATAAATTCAATAGGTCCTACTATGTGCCAGCCCCAGACTAGGTGATAAAAGTACAGAGATAAGTTAGAACCAGTCACTACCCTGGAAAACCTCAGAGCACAGCACGCAAATTTTTCTGAGTGCTATAAACCAGGCACTTGCCTCACATCATATTTGCAGCCACCTTTTTGAGATAGAGATTGTGCTTATTCTCATTTAAATATCCAGGGACTAAGGAAGGTTAACTATGGAGCAGTGTCACAAAGCTAAAAAACTTGAGCCCAGGCAGGTCAGATTCCAGAGCCCATTTCATTAGCCTCCATCGTCATAGTAGCTAACATGTATTGAATGTTTTGCATGGTCCATGATCGCATGAAGATTCTCAGGACAACCTCATGAGTTAGACATGGTTACCATTCCCTCTGTGCCAAGTAGTGAATGGCCCAAGGCCACAGAGTCACTTAATGGCAGAGTTAGGATTTGAACCTAGGGAGTCTTGCTCCAGGGTACATGCTCCAAGGGATGTGTTTCTTTGTTTCTCAAAGACAGACAAGCATGGAAACGAATGACAACTCAGAAGATGCTTATACAAAACTTAGAGAAAGAAAAAAATAACTTTCAAAGGACTCCAGGGAGGGCTTCCTCCAGGAAGTGTCATCTATTTTCTTGCACTTACAAACCTGACTCTGGGAGAAATAGCACAGTCCAAGTTTTGGCCATGAGTTTAAAGACCAAAGGGAAGTTTGATGGTCGTCATTTCATACCTGTTTGATTTGTCCTTGGTTGGACAGGGAGCGGGGAGCCATGGTTTATCTCTTTCTCCCTTTTTTTTTTTGAACGGAAATTCCCTTAATGGAATGTAAAAGGCCTCTACCAGTCACATCAATAGCCTTTTATAGCGTCTCCTCTTCCCCAGAAGCTAAAGAGTAAAGGGTAGTCACATTTGCATAGATGGAAGCAGGGAACAGGGAATATAAAAGGTTTGTATAAGCAGAATAGTGCTGACCAGGGAGCAGGGGGCTGGAGCATTGGAGAGAAACTCTTATTGTATATTTTGTTCCCAGCTCTGCCAGTTTCTAGTCTCCTTTCCAAAGCAACTGGAGATTATTTAACAATACACTCATGATCACTACACGTTTCAGAAACATAGGTCTGACTAGCTATAGTCCAAAAGATAGTCTTACCCTCACAGGCTTGGGTTTAGCAGTGCAGGACATTAATGACTGGACTGAGAAGTCTTAAATTTGTTCGAATTATATTGTGTTTGTTATGAAATAAAGATTGTGAAAACAGAATAACTAAGAGAATGATTAAACTTAAGTAAATATTTCCAGAAACTGCATTAAAGGCATCTTAGTAGGCCAGCTGAGTCAGCTCCTAAAATCACCTGGAGAGTGTGTGTGAGAGAGAGAGAGAGAGAGAGACAGTGTGTGTGTGTGTGTGTGTGTGTGTGTGTGTGTCTGTGTGCGCGCACATATCCCTTCTGGCCACCTTGCATCTGCATACTCCCAGGGTTGGGAGGTCACCACTTGCCCAACAGGCTAATCCACTGTTTCGAAGTGGATGGATTCCATTGTTGTTGTTGTTGTTGTTGTTTTGAGACAGAGTCTGGCTCTGTAGCTCAGGCAGTGGAGTGCAGTGATGTGATCTCGGCTCACCACAGCCTCCTTCTCCTGAGTTCAAGTGATTCTCCTGCCTCAGCCTCTTGAGTAGCTGAGATTATAGGTGTGTACCACCATGCCCAGCTAAGTTTTGTATTTTTGGTAGAGATGAGGTTTAGCCATGTTGGCCAGGCTGGTCTCGAACTCCTGGCCTCAGGTGATCCACCTGCTTCAGTCTCCCAAAGTGTTGTGATTACAGGCTTGAGTCATCATCCCTGGAAGGATGCATTCCTAATAATATTCACCATTTGTCCTAGTTCTGACTTTTGAACTTATCTAGAGTCAATTTCGAATACTTTTTAGTGACTTCAAAACATTTTGGGTAGAAAGACACGAAAAGCAAATGTGTATATAAGATTCTTGGATTCTTCTCCACATTAAGAGCTCACTGATGATCTGAAGGTGAGTAATAAATCCCACTTGGCAATTTCTTTGTCATCTGGCTTAAATACTACTCCTGCCTGTCTTCAATACCCATACCCCAAGTCACATGACTCTCTCCCCAGCCACTCGTTGTCTTCACACATGCACACACCTGTGCACGGGCATACACACTGCTAACTGGCAGGCTCAGCAATCCTTTAAAACTCTGATTGATATTGTCCTTAGGTAAAGTGTGATGTCCTCAGGAGACTCCCTTTGGAGTTAAGCTTGCTGGCTGCTTCAGTCCTGATCCATCACTGTTACAATTACTTCATTTCATACTCCTGAACCCCCCTCTCTAATTTGTAGCTTGGTACAACACTGACTCTTGTTGCCTCATCTTAAACCACTCTTCTTAATGATTGAGCCCATTTCTATCACACTTGCTTCTTCTTGGACTGAAGCCTTGATCCTAGGCTCCTAGTTGATGATCCTTCCTGAGCTTATGCCACCAAAACCCAGGCTTCATCTCAATCAAGCAATTGAACGCTTATAAAAGAGGCCAAGAACAGACAGATATGGTGGGTAACTAAAGACTGCCCCATTCCAATGTGTTTATGTTGAAATTTACTATCTTCTAGTCTTTGTTTCTCAAGTTTTTCCTCCAAAATCTTCTGAAGGAAACTTCCACATCCTTGGGTGAAATTGATGCACATGGCGTCAGTTGCACCCAATGCTTTGCTATCCTGACAACCCTATCAGAAAAGGAGATGAATTTGACATAAACTCTTCTTATATTTATGTAATCCATACCACTTCTTGGTGATCACTGCTTCCTTCTCTAAGTGTTGAAATAAAATATATACAGACATATATCTTGATACAGATATAGATACATAATTATCAATTGTGGAGTTTTCTTGGGGACAAACATCAGACTTACATTGTCCATTGTAGCATTCATCTTTTCTTCCTCACTTAACATTGAGTAATTTGTCCATCTTCAGTCCCCTGAAGTTGACCTCGGCAGTTCCTCTGAGATTACTCACAGCTACAGTTGTTGTTTTTAAATTCTTAGCAGGTGAAGGATGAGATTTAGATGTGACTTCCAATCTTGTCTCTTATTGAATAATGTATTCAAGGGGGTGACCATGGGCAAATAATTTACTTTCTTTGTTCCACAGTCTCCTCAGCTGTAAAATGGGTATAATAATATTTGTCTTCCAGAGTTGTTGTGAGAAAGGAATTTAATAGCATCCCTAAAATACCTGATGCAGTGCCTGTGTGTCTTTTCATAAATATCCATCCCTGCCCCATGGGGATCAGCTCTTTTTATTTCTGAATCTTGACCTCACGTGGAGCTAATGCATCCTGAACTCTGTGCTTCCACAGCATTCCCTCACGTATCCTTGTCTTCATATTCTTTCTTTTCCAGATGGAAGAATCATTCTCCTTGACAGAGATGACACATTTTACCAGATGAATACAGCTCTGTTTTCTCACGTCATCTGTCAGCATTATGTCTTCTGCCCTGAGCAATGAGCCTCTTCCTTCCTTACTCTCTTTATTGTGAAAGCAGATTTTAACAAGTCTTGCTCTCACTGCCAGTATCCCTTTGGAGTGTTTTTCATAAGTCTCAGTTAGTTCACAAGAACTTATTATTCGTAAGGCTTATTATGTTGAGTATGCACTCAATGTTAAGGACACTGATGAACAGAAAGACAGGGACCCTGCTGTCGTGCATCTCATAGAGAGCGTTGGTTTCTTGTAGCTGAAGCTGGGTTCAACTTGTGCCTCAAATCCCGGGCTGAGTGCAGCACATGATGGAACCAGGATTCCAATCTAGGTGACTTTTCTGCCATGTGGTGTTGGCACAAAGAACACTTTTGGAGAAGCCTGACCAGCATCAAGGAAATGTTATGAAGTGGGCTGTCAGGAGGCCCCATGAACCTCCTTCTGACATTACCTGCCTCCATTCAACGGATTATCAACTAACCCTTATTAAATGATTACTGGCTAGGGCAGTTAAGGTGTAACTGATAACAACTAGTGTGTGAACCACTTCTGGTAAAAATGGAATGGCTTATTCATATCTATTCCCAGAGAGAGTGAGAAATGATTTCAGGGTCTGTCCTTCCTCCCACCACTTAACAGTAAGCCTTAATTGAACATTTCCACAGCTCTCACGCATTAACCTCTAAACACAGGGAACAAAAGATCCTTGTATTCCATGATTACATATGCTTATGTGATCCACATCCTCATATGATTACCTTATGAATCCACTACCCTCTTTCCTGATTCTTTGTGTAGTGAGGTATAAACAGTGCTTTGGAGCAGTGGGTAGAAGATCTGTCTTGCTCCTGTCACATAGTCACTGCGTGTGATCATGGGGGACGTTGCTGCACCATTTCTTCAGCTGTAACACAAAGAAGCTGGACTCAAAAAACCTTAAAAGAAGATCCTGCTCGAAAGTTCCAAATGGTTAATTGCCCCAGTTTGAGAGACACTTGGCTGTGCATAGATGTTAGCAATCTGCACCCCCACCCAAACCACAGTTAGCTCTGTAGAAATGAGAACAGAGCTCAAGGGGGCTCCTACAGTGTGGCCTGAGCATTCACCTTCTTGCCTGAGAGTTCATTGACTCATTCATAGAGTATTTCTGGGAAAAAATAGGATTGGACCTATGGCAGCAGGCTTGCATCCTGGCTTTGTCACTTATGTGCTGTGTGGCTTTAAAGAAGCCATTCACCTCTCTGATCTCTCTCACTTCCTCTGTAAATCAGGCATAGCGGTACAGCCTTTCACAGCAGGGGCAGGTCTAGAATTTTCATAAGACTAAAGTATGGATCTGATATGAAGACAGCCTGGGGCATCTGCCTTGAGTCTGTAATGGTGAAGGTAGCAAACACACACACAGTGAAATGACTTACATTGCTTGATATTTGAGGTAGCTTGAATGAGATCACTGAGGTAGGCTGTGTGAGGTCGTGAGACTCAAACCTCCTCAATTTATCCCAGTGAAACCGTGATTATCCACAGAGCAACTGAGACAATTCAATGGGATTCTGTAAATCAAAGTGCCTGGCATGTGCTCATAGAAATCAAACACAATATTAGTTTTGCATGAGAGCCTGCTTTGTGCCAGACCCCAGGTTAAGCACATGTAACTGTAGTCCTTTGCCCTGCAATATGGCCCACTCTAAGGAAGGAAGATAGCATTTTATAGGGGCAGCATCTAAAGAAACAATGTAACCCTCTCTTAGAAAATCCAGCCTTAGCTTTTAAAGTTTAAGAGAAGATCGCTGAGATGATAGAATATTTCAGATGGTTGCTGCAGGGCTCAGTCAGCACCTGGTTACAGCATGGTGCCTGCAGAGCAGAGGAGTCAGGATGTGTTTATCTAGCTTTAATATTTAGAAATTGAATTCGTGCCTGGCACCTAGCAGGCCCTCATTAAATGTTCAGTCAATGAATGGATGAATTAGTGAGTTAATGTATAAATGGAGAAAAATAAAATATTTTATGTGACCAGTGCTGTGAATTTTCAGTTTCACACATACTTACCTACTTTACATGGTAGTCAATCCAGAGGCAAAATTCATGATTCACGTATCTCTCCTGAGATAACACATGTTGAAATGTTATGGGAATAAAATATGTCAATGTTTTGTCATGGGATTATTTACAAGTATTTCGATTTTTTTTTAATTCTTGTTTCAGCCCTCGAAAATCCTACTCAGAGATTTTAAAAAACTTCCAGCTGAGCTCACACCTGTAATCCCAGCACTTTGGGACTCCGAGGCACGCAGGCGGATCACTTGAGCTCAGCAGTTGATGACCAGCCTCGCCAACATGGTGAAATGCTGTCTTTACTAAAAATACAAAAATTAGCTGGGTGTGGTAGCAGGCATCTATAATCCCAGCTACTCAGGAGGCTGAGGTGGGAGAATCACTTGAACCCGGAAGGTAGAGGTTGCAGTGAGCCGAGATCGTGCCACTGAACTCCAGCCTGGGTGACAGGGCACGACACCATCTCAAAAAAAAAAAAAAAAAAAAAAAGAATTTCCTCAGTAACAGAAGTCTCTTTTCTCTTTTCTCAGTTGGGCACATGTCTGCCTAAGATAAACATGAACATTTTCCCACCTCTGTTGAAACTAGATGTGGCCATATGACGTGTTCTGCCCAGTGAGGTGTGAACAAAGTGCCGATGGCAGCTTCCTGGAATGTCCTTAACGGGAGAGAGTGGTTCTTGCCTTTCCCTTTCTCTTTGGGTGCTGGCTGGAAGGTCCAACCTGGTTAATGAAATGAACTTGGGAATGGAAGCCACGTGTGAAAGATTAAACCCTGGGAAGACTGTGGTCCTGACTATGACCCCTTCAGACCTTGCCTAAGAGAGGAATAAACTTCCATCTTAAAAACAAAGTAAACTGTATTTTGGGGTTTTCCCTGGCACATAGTTGAAGCTAACCCTGACTTACAGAGGTAACACTCAGAAACTCTGGAAATGCCATTCACACAACACTCTCCTACAAAATGAACACTGGGCTAGGAGTCAGAAAACTGAGTTCTGAGCTTTTAGCACTATTTAGCTTGTTGACATTCAACAAGTTATTTCCTTTCTTATGATTCAGTTTTCCCTTCAGTAGAATGCAGGCATTAAATTAGGACTCCCTCTCCGAAGTTAACATCCTTAATAATTCTTAAAAGAATATAGCAGGAGCTACTATATGAAAGGTCATATCAAAGCTTAAGGATTAGGGGGAAAAAAAAAACAAGTCTCGTGTTAAACACAGTCAACAAATATTGGTTGTGCTCCTAACTCATGTCAGGTACTGCAGTAGGTGCTAGAAATATAGAGACGAACTAAACAGATACAGCCCCTACCCCTGTGAAGAATACTATCTAGTTAAGAGGAAAGACATTAAACGTATTGCTAAATGGTTATAAAAAGATTTGTATAAAATAGAAGTGTGTATGTTACGAGACCATGGGTTAGTGGGGCATTACCTGGTTGTAGAAGGAGGGAATCATAAAGGAATGCATGCAGGAATGCATACTTAAACTGAAATATGAAAACTGAATGAGACTTAACTAGACGAAGAGTAGGAAGAAAAAAATACTGAAAAATACAACTTACAGGAAACTTAAGGGTTTCATAAGGACAAGTTGATCAGGCTTATTAAGCCGGAAGAAAAGACTCATGAGTTTACTCTTTCCCAGACCTGACCCTGGGAAAGTGATGTCTTCATGCGAGGTTTCCACTCAATCCTTAACGCTTCTGGAAGATATTTTTTCTTGAAGTTGCAACACTGAGCATTTTTAGATTAGATAATCACCTTTTCATGTGTACTGTGTTTTTCAATTAACTGTTTGCAAAGCAGGGTTACATGTATAATCTTGGGTAATATATGCAGTAGATAGTATTATCCTCAGTTACAGGGGCAGAAATGCAAACTTGGTGAGATTAAGTTACATACATGTGGTCAAACAGTTAATAAGTGGTGGGACCTGAATTTTCTTTATCTCCTGGCCAGTGTTCTAACCATCCCTCTCTTTCTAGGGCAGAGGTCATTTGCACATATAAAAGTGACTATAAGGAAAGTAAGTCATTTATCCCTTTGACAGGTATGTTGGCCAATTAACCCAATAACATTAGCTGGAGAGATTAAGGTCAAATGATTTCTTCATTTAGGATCATTTTAGAGCATTCTGGAGTTCAGATTTTGGGATTTTGGGGATGCTTAACCTGTACTAACTATCCTAGAGGGTCAGCCATGGTTAAACAAGGCAGTACATGGAAAGCAAGTAAAACACTGCCTAACACACGCAGGGCCTAGATACCTGTCAGGTGCTATTATTATTGTATTGCCCATCCTTCCTTCCAGACTGAGAGCTATGGGGGTACTTCCTTCAAACTGCTCAGATCTCTCAAGGTTATATTAACTGCCTTTCTTATGTGTGCCCCCGGTTTATCTCTATCGCAGGATTGATGACGATATATTTCTATTGAATTGTTACATTTTTCCTTACCACGGAGTGGCTGAGAAGACAGATGCCACCTCTGCTCTATATTTGCATTTGCAACACATAGCATAGGAACTGGTTTTGGTTTTTTATTTTATTTTTGAGATGAAGTTTTGCTCTTGTTGCCCAAGCTGGAGTGCAATGGCGCAATCTTGGCTCACCACAACCTCTGCCTCCTGAGTTCAAGCAATTTTCCTGCCTCAGCCTCCTGAGTAGCTGGGATTACAAGCATGCCCCACATGCCTGGCTAATTTTGTATTTTTAGTAGACATGGGGTTTCTCCATGCTGGTCAGGCTGGTCTTGAACTCTTGACCTCAGGTGATCTGCCTGCCTCAGCCTCTCAAAGTGCTGGGATTACAGGCATGAGGCACCCCGCCCGGCCCGGAACTGGTTTTGTAAAAGCTCAATAATGTTCAATGCATCAAATATGACTTCAGAATCAGCTGTTCCTCTAAGAGGCGTTCCTGGCTCTTTTTCACTACAAACTAGGTAAGTCATTTTGTTTTATTTCCCATAACAGATGACACTTTTGCATTTCACAGCTCTATTTACCTTACCAAATTCTTATTCCCTCACTAAACTGTAAGACCCTGAAAGAAGCCTCTCCATCTGCAGGGCATCTCCTAGTGTGTATTTGCTGAAAGAATGCATGAAAAGTACCGAGATTGCTCTGAGAAATGAAGTTGCTAGGAATTCAGCAATTGCACCGATAAAAACAGTGACATGGGCCTTGAGTGGGTGGCCTGGCCTTGCTCACGCTTCCTGCTTCCTCCAGAGCTCTATGCTTGCACAGCTCAAAAACTCTACTCTCTGTGTGGCAAAGCTTTGGAATTTGGCTCTAAAATCAGGGGAAAGGAAGCAGAGAGGCCAGGGAGTCATTTGCAATGACTGTCCTGAGATCCTGTTTCATCATGTGTATGCACTTAGTGACACATCAGGGAACTTTTTTCCAGGAGCAAGCTTTTTTCTTCCCCTCCACTTGTGCATATGTTGAAAGATCACACATACGTTTTCAATGAAGTCACTGATGATCGGGGAAGCCAGCAGTAACAGCTGGTGGTTCCGAATTACCCTGAGGCGATTTAATCTTTTGGCCTCACATTGGGAAGGCAGTTTGAGGAAGGTAGGCTCCTTTAAAACAATAACAACAACAACAACAACAAAACAACAAAACTGCAAGAGGACAAGAACAACAAGGAGAAATTGTGTGGCTTTAGGCAGCTGCTGCTGTTACTAAAAGCTAGGAAAGGAGGCAGGAGGGGCCTGAAGCCCATGGATGAAAGTGAGGGTTATCAACAGCAGGGTAGCCGGGACTAGTGCTCCCGGGAGAATATCATTTCCTTTGTGGAATGAGATACCAGAAGGTTTCCAACTCCCAGCAAATCAGCCTAGGGCGGTCTGGGATTGAGGATCTTTCTGATCTGTAATGCCTGGACTCATAAACAATGTCAGTATCACTCGTGAGAGATGAGTAACAGGAGAGGGACAATTAGCAGGCCAGAGAACCCTGAAAACAGTCATTACAGTCTTGAAGGATGTGGGCAGCAGTGTGGTACAGCTGTTGAGCATGTCAATTAGGGATTCAGAGGCAGGGTGGGGGAGAGAATGGCATTCCAAGAAGACCAGCAATTCTCACCCTGACTGCTGGCACGGCAAGCTACCATATCATACAACAGGGCCTCTTCCCCCTCAAAAAAAAAAAGCAAGAGAAAGAAGAGGATGGAGGCAGTCCCAGATATGAATTTCCTGCTGTACTTAGACATCTACATGCTTACCCAAGATTTCATGATCAGATTTTTGTACATCAGTTATTAAAAAAAAAAAATCCTTCAAAAGGAAAGTTTAGTTTTCCCTGAAACTGGAGCATTTGCTTAATCAAAAGGAATAGTGCACCAGAGAAAATGACCACCTCTGCTATTACAAGTAATGGGATTGAAAATTTCCTGTCATAATTTACTCATCAGCCCAGAAAGCTTTTTTAATATCACAGTCACAAAGATAAATAATGTCTAGTTCCTGACCTTGAAAAATGCACCAGTAATATGGTAGAGAAAGTCACGTAAACAGGTAATTACAATACAACAGAGCATGTGCTGTGATGGAGGCTGGTGCCCACTGAAGATGGGATGGATCAGGCTGGGCTGGGCCTGGGAGGCTGAGAATCGGAGGGCAGAGGGCAGCAATAAGGATAGGGAGGGTAAGTCTAATGAGGTGCGGAGTGGTCTCCTTACTGTATTTTTGGCATATGAACTTGTACAGTCCTTCACGGCTCTTTAAACACATGCTAACTGGTACTTTTCTCCTTTCCTAAAATTTTTTCAACCTTCTTTCATTTTTCCTCTCAACAACCTCTCATTCCAATTTCACTCATTCTTGCCATATGCTTCCCACCTGTACATGTCAGTGCCTGTGTCACTCCTGATGTGTGGAACACCCTCCCAAGATTTTAAGTGTCTCAGTCCACCAGTCATTCTAATCTTGTTTTCCTTTGCCTCTTGATATGGTTTGGCTGTGTCCTCACCCAAATCGCATCTTGAATTGTAGCTCCTATAATCCCCTCATGTCGTGGAAGGGACCCAGTTATAGATCATTGCATCATGGGGGCAGGATTTTCCTGTGCTGTTCTCATGATAGTGAGTAAGTCTCATGAGATCTGATGGTTTTATAAAGGGACATTCCTTTACACATACTCTTCTTGCCTGACGCCATGTAAGATGTGCCTTTGTTTTTCACCTTCCGGCATGATTGTGATTCCTCCCCAGCTATGAGGAACAGTGAGTCCATTAAACTTCTTTCCTTTGTAAATTATCCAGTCTTGGGTATTTCTTCATAGCAGTATAAGAATCGACTAACATACTTCCTATCTCTAAAACCTCCCTCCTGAACTCATGTGGTGAAGGTTTTTGATTTCATTCATTTTTACTTGACAACGAACAAGAAAATTTAGGTAGCTGAGGAAGCTAATATAGAAGAGGGTTCCTATTTCTTTGTAAATATTTCCAGGAAAGTGGCATAACCATGACTTTGAAACAAACTGGCTTTTCATTACTATTGCCTCATTGAATACTCAAATCATTTTTACTTGATGCATACAATAAAGAGCTGTATTTTGGGTGGTAGTACCTCTTGACTTCAGGGTGTTATAGAAGATTTTGGGTACTTTCTATCTCATGATATTTCCCTTTTAGAAATTCACCCCCACCTGAACAACCACCACCACATTCTTTTCGAGTTGGTCACCCTCTGATGACACAGGGTTGGGACCATGATTCAAACTGGTCAATCATAATATCCCATTTCCCTCACCACAGTGACTGGTTTAGACATGAGGACATGACACAGGCCAGACAAATCCTGAAGCCATTGACAAAAGAGACCATCTGGTTTATCTGAAACTGCTAACAGCATGTGAAGAACTGTGGGTTGTAATCTTGGACAGTATATGGAGAAGATTTAAGTGAGAATAAGCTAACACAGAAAAACAGGAGTGAAGAGGGAGAGAGAAAGAAAGACAAAATGCATTTTTTGTCCTTGAATCCAGCTATGTCCAAAACTAGAGCCACCTTCTTGAACTTCCTAGATATGTAAATCTTTTAACTCTGCCTTTTGTTGATTAAGTTGATTTTCATTAAGTTTGTGGAGTTTATAAGCCAAAGCATTTTTCAAATCAAACTGAATAGACATATATCACACTGATATATATATTAAATGAAAACAGTTTTATCAGAGAAAAATGGAAAAGGAATGGGTTATATAGTCAAAAAAAAATGAAAAAGGTAAAAAAAGATACAACTGAGACAATTCATGATGGTAAAAAGCTCAATTTGCTGGGGAAAAAAAATAGCAATCCTAAATATATATACACCAAACAATGGAGCTACAAAATATATGAAGCAAAAACCAGTAGAGTTGAAAGGAAAACAAATGATTCCACAATTATACTTAGGGAGTCTGACATCCACCTTACCAGAAATGACAGAATGACTGGATGGAAAAGCAGCAAGGATATACAGGCAGATAACCTCAACTTGAGAAAGAACATCTGCAACCCACCTACCCAACCTCATGCTTAAAGGCGAAAGACTAAACCCTGTACCCCTATTATCAGGAATAAGGCCAAGACATCCACCATCTCTATTCTTACTCAACACAGTGATGAAAGTTCAGGCAAGCACAATGAAGAAACAAAAAATAAATAAATATAAGGCATACAGATTGGAAAGGAAGAAATAAAATATCCCAAAGAATCTACCAAAACTAAAAATTCTCTTAGAACCACACAAAGCACAAGATCAAGACAGAAAATCATTTGCATTTCTATATTCTAACAACAAACATTTGGAAATAAGTTAAAAGCACAGTATTATTGGCAATTACACCAAGGAAAATGAAATACTATGGTGAAAATCTAACAGAAGATGAGGAGGATCTCCCTTCTGAAAATTACAGGGGCTAGTGAAGTTCCTTTGGGCAGTTCTCATGTCCATTTGGAATTCTTTCCATTTCCTGCCTAAATTCCTGGATTCTGGGACGATTCTGGTCTTCCTGTCCAAAGCAAGAGATGTCAAATGAGGACCATGATAAAGGCAGTTGTTAAGTTTCTGCTGTCTACACCAAGAAACTCACACTCAGTGGGATGTCTGCTCTCAGGTAGCACCAAAACCAGTTAGGAGCTATCAAGAGCATAGTCTTTAGTGCCTGGGAGGATGGGAGACAAGCAGAGATCTCAGTTAATAGAAGGGTTCAAAAACTATTTGTGAAACTAATGTTTATTCACTTAATTAGAAATAAATACATAAATAAATGGAATTCTGTTGAATAAGTAAGACCCACTTATGTTCTATTTTCTTTTTAGCTTTTATTTTAGTTTCAGGTGTACATATGCAGGTGGGTTCCATAGATAAACTGTGAGTTACAGGAGTTTGCTGTACATATTACATTGTCACCCAGGTATTAAGCATAAGTACCTGATAGGTGGTTTTTTGATCCTCACCCTCATCTGACCCTCCACCCTCAAGTAGGCCCTGGTGTCTATTGTTTCCTTCTTATCTGTTTTATTTTAAGCACTTTTGTATCTTAGCAAGTTAAATCCTCATACCAGTTGTGTTAGTTGAAGATAATTATCCTCGTAATACACACGAGGGAGCCAAAACTCAGGGATATTAAATAACTGTTCAAAAACAACAAAGCTAACAGAGCCTGGATTCGCACCCATATCTCTGACTCCAAAATCTATACTGTTAACCAATATGGTACCCTGCCTCCCCAGATTCTCAGAACATCCTACTCTGATACAGTTATGATTCCCAAAGCAGGAAACAGCATGTAAAGTCAACAAATATAAGTCAAATATCTTCAGTGAAGGAGAGACTGAATCATCCACTTCTTAAAAATATGGAAATATATGCAAGCCTCATTTGCTAGAATCAACTTTGAGTAATGCTGAGTAAGCCAAACACTTTGGAAGTACTGGCAATAAAATAAGCAATTACATACTAAAAGGACAGAGGTCATTAAATGCTAAAGGAGGAAAAAATATATAAGCTTATTCTTGCTTCTTCTGGAAAAAACTGGGGTCAATGTGTGGAAGTTACAAGGAGAGCGCTCTCAGCTCATGGTCTGAGAAATTCCCGAGGAAGAACTTACAAAATTATTTCTTACAAAATTTGTTTCAATTATTACCTAACAAAATCACAATTTCTCTAATAAACAAAACATTCTTTTGGAGAAAAATTAGAAAACAATGAAGTGCAGAAAAGATGGAAACCAAACCTTTCATTACTCCATTACACAAAGGCAATAACTGTTAACATTTAGGTTTTTTAAAAAGAACATTCTAACTGCCAAAATCATCCAGTGAAGGGTATTGCTTTCAAAGGAAGTGAGTTCTCCATCACTAGAGGTACGTAAGCAAAGATCAGATGGCTAGTGGATAGGAGCTGATATATAGATGGATGCAACCATAAAGTGAGGAGAAAGTGGGTCTGGGATGAAAGACATTTAAGAATCCTTCCAGCTTTGAAACTACAGAAATCTATATGACCCAGCAAGAAAGCAGAATCCTGTCTGGTTTATTTATCCAGGATTATTCGGAATCTAGCACAAGTTCTAGCACATGGTAGGTGCTCAGTACACATATATTAAATGAAATGAATGAATAAAGGAAGGAAAAGGGAGAGAGAAGTAGGAAAGACGGGAAGGAAGGAGAAAGGGGGAATCCCTGATTAGGTGGCAGGTTCCAGATTCAAGCCCCATTCACTCATTGCTCCTCAGCCATTCATTTAGCTCCTGCTATGTGCCAAGCTCTATCCTCGTTACAGGGCTTCGAGATGCAGTCCCCTGGCTCAGTGTCCACTTTGGAGCCCCTATTCAGCCTGAGTCTAGGACAGGTCTTGTCTGTGGGTTTGGTGGGGATTGGGGAAATTGGTCTCCATGAGGCTGCGGGCCCAGCAATCATTACAGGAAAGAGATGTGTTTGGGAAATGACAGGTGATTGGAACACCTGTGCTGTGAGATGTGCAGAGGTGTCTGTGTATGGGGGTGGGCACGTGTCAGTAGACTGGAAGAGAGACCCTTGGAATCATTTCTCCCTCTATTAGGTAAGGAAGTGGGAGATACACACCATTCTTCCAGGTTATACCAACCCCCTGCAGCCCCGCCCAGACCAAATCCTCCCCTCCAAATTCTCTCTCAAATCCCAGCAGCAGAACTGCATTCTGTGTGGCAGAGCGGGTCTGGTGTCGCTTTGCACCTAAGAGTAATTTCAATTTTATCAGACCAGCTGGGGCTTGTTTTTGAGTCTGTGGAAAGATAGGAAGCGCTCAAACAGGAAGCTGGGATAAGGTTACACTGACAGATCTGTGATTTTGCCCATGACTTTAGGGCAGAGGAATGTTCTGCTGTAAAACTGCATTGCTACAACCAAGTTTAAAACACACACACACACACACACACACACACACACACACAAATATATATATACAAACATGATTACACCAACTTGGCTGTTTGGAGCCGGTTGTGACTCAAAGTTTGTGTTATCTTTGTTCTGTCCTGAGAAAAGCTCCTTGGGTCATATAGGCTTTCCCCTTCCCTAGGTTGGCCTTCAGCATCCCCTTTTAAGACCCAAGCTCAAATCTCAGTTAATGGGATCTTCATGCCCACAGTTTTCCAGAAATCTTGAGTCTTCCTTTTCCCACTTCTCACATATTCGATGGTCAGCAAACACAGCATATTTGTCTCTGAAATGGTTCTTAAATGCATGATCTACTCCCCCTGAGAATACTCAGGACCCCAGTTCAGATCCTCACCATCTCTTGTCTGCACTGATGCTCCTGTGTCTTGTATTGCCTCCTTGACTCAGTCTCTGCCCGAAAACCTTCCTCCATCTTGCTGCCAGTGTGACCTTCCTAGGGCACGAATTTGATGAAGTCATTTCCCTGCTTAGATATTCCTGGTGGTTCCTTATTCTCAGTCACGCTGCTCCGAGCATGGTCTGCAGATGGGCAGCACCCTGTGAACTTTGTTCCTGTCCCTGAAAGATAAGTACAAAAGTAGGGAGAGCATTTGGAGGTGGATATGGATATTTGACATCACCATGTTATCCACATGTGTAGTGAGGAGACTGGTGTCATTAAATAGGGTCTACCCAGAGTGTTGTGAAACTCACATGGGGAGTCATCTGTGGGGCCAACTCAAGTCTTATTAGTCGGTGCACCATTGCGGAAAGAACGACAACTGGTCCTGTATCACAGTGTGAGAAGCACAGTCCTACAGGATCAAATCCAAACACTTCTTACCCAGTCTGTGTCTGAGGTTCTTCCAGTATCTCCTGAAACTCCTCCTATACCTTCCCCCATCTGTGAAGCTGCTTGGCAGTCCTCCAAACCCTGGATATATGAATTCTTCCCAGAATGTCCTTCCCTGCCTTGTCTGTCTGGACCTTCTCTCGTGTTCTTACACATCTTTCACGTTTCATTGCTGCTCCGCTAGAATGGCTTCTGTGTAGCCATTTCTGATGCCATCTCTAAATCTCCAACATAAATGTCACCTCCTTGTGTCCTTCCATGTTACTTCGTTCATTCTTTCAAAAAGCAACTTCAAATTTTGGAAGAATAAGACAAAACTCCTTCTAGAGAATGGTTTCTAGCCTATTTGGGGTTAGGAATTCTTGTGTCTTTCCAAATTACCTAGTTCATTCTTTCAAAAAGCACTGTGGCAAAATTTGGGATGAATAAGACAAAATCCCTTCTATGAAATGGTTTCTGGACTATTTCTCTGATGAGTATTTTTCTCATGAATTTTCTGTGCTTTGCCTCCTTAAGGAGGCTATGTATTAAACAGCTTTGTGGCTACACGGCCTTCATGCAGTGAACAGTGGAGCTCAAGGAATGATACATTTGGGATACGTCGTGACAATGACGGCTGAGACATAAAAAGAGGTTCTGGAAAATCTTTTGCCCTCTCGGTCTCTCTGGGCTTTCATTTCTTCTTTTACCACATGTAGGATTTGAGTTGTGAATACCCATAATTCCATTCAAGTTCAGATGTTCAACCCTACAGCCAGGGAAATTACATTACTGGAACCCCTTTCCTCTAGAAACCCCTAGAAGATGGCCTTTACCTTCCCTACCTTCATCCCACCCAATTCCTCAGACTCTGAACACAAAAGCAGCAACCACAGTGATGCACATGGTTCCATTTCCTGAGACTTTTCTTTGTTTTTTTCTCATATAGCATCCCTTTAGTGACGGTGCCCTTTCATCTGCATTCACAATGCCCCAGGGTCAGGTAATATAGAGAGAAAGAAATAGAAGAATTTCAAATTTAGACTTTTTATTTGCTATTTTTTATTATTTACTTATTTTGAGACAGAGTCTTGCTCTGTTGTCCAGGCTGGAGTGCAGTGGTGCCATCTCGGCTCACTGCAACCTCCACTTTCCAGGTTCAAGCAATTCTCCTGCCTCAGCCTCCTGAGTAGCTGGGACTACAGGCACCTGCCACCACGCCTGGTTAATTTTTTATATTTTTAGTAAAGACAGGGTTTCACTGTGTTAGCCAGGATGGTCTCAATCTCCTGACCTCGTGATCCACCCACCTTGGCCTCCCAAAGTGCTGGGATTACAGGCGTGGGTCATTGTGCCTGGCCTGCACTTTTTATTTTCTAATGAGTTCTTCAGGTGTTTGAGGCCCTAAGAAAATATAGCCTAAGTCCCCAGGCTTAGCAAAGGGCATCCTACAGTCATTCACACCTACAACAATAGATCTCAAGCTAAACATGTTAAGTAGGAAATAGGCTGGCATTATGGGTAAGTGGGCAAAGTTGCCCCCATTAAACGTACTGAATTGAGGATAGTGTTCTTCCTTTTGTCTCCTTCCTACTCTCTATATCAGATTGCCCTTTGGGTTGAATATGTATTGTCCTTTGGGTTTTCAGATAGTTGAGTGTCCTGTCCCCCACTAGATTTCACTGAAGCAGAAAGTTCTTTTTAGACCTGATCCAACATCCGATTCTTCATTTGGAATACGCTATTTCTATCTGACCAAATTATTTTGTACTTCACATTGGAAATTGTTGCTAAATTGATTTAATTCATAGACAGTGCTCATTCTCTGTGACATCACTGTCCCAGAAAAGTGGGCCAAATACTGAGAGCATAATCTCCCTTCTAAGCCCTGCTGGTGCTGCAGCTTTTTCTCCAGAACACGCATCCCAAACCCCTCTATCCATGGCTAGGTCCGACTCATCTTTCATGTCTCACATCAGATCCCATTGCCCTGGGTCCCCTGTGTGTTCCCAAAACTGGGGCAGATGACATTTTTTTCCTGCTTCCATACTATCCTTGAAAAACAACCTTTGGAAGAGAAGTGATAGAAACGCAAAGGTCAAATTATCTCTACCTTGGTTTTGAGGAGAGCAGATGCCTTCATTCTGATGCCTTCCTCTCTCAATTCAGTTTCATATAAGAAAGGTTTTCAAATGAGCAAAGATCCAAGAGGAGGCTGACATTTTTATTTCCGCAAACAATTCTTCTCAGGTATACCCATTTGAGTCAGAAATAGCTAACAGCATGGTAAGAAATACTACAAGGATAATTGCAAACGAGTAATTTACCTCTCTGGAATGTCCCAGTTAGGCAGAAGCCTTAACGAACGCAGCTGGGGATGTTTTCTGAGACCCTGTGACATACACTTCACACTACGTCAGCACTGCTTTATAACAGCTCCCTCCAAAAAGAAACTCTCCCTGAATTTGGCTGGTGACTCTTGATTAGCAGTTCTTTGGACTGAGACCACAGGAGAGACTGAATCTGCTACTAGTGTGTGGGGCGAGTCTCCCTGGCAGAGGTTTCTGTCCCTGCAGATCGCCACTGCATCTGTTCTCCTGTTTCAGATTCCTTTCACTTAACTGACAGGCCAGCTTCCCTCCTCCGCCTTCGCTGGTGACATATTTACAGGCCTGCAACACATATTAGTGTTTCCAAAGCTATGTTCCCAGCAGGAGTTCCCACAGGAGGACATACACCCATGAGGAAGGAGATAAAGGTCTAAAAACTCGGCTTTAATTGCATTTGGATTTGGGAAACCTGTTCTGATTAACAAGGAACGCTGTAACAGCATATCTCTTACAATTTAATGAAAAGAGGTTTTTCTCCCTTCTTAAGAAAGTGAAAAAGGGAGTCAGATAACTCTGTGACACTTCCCTTCACCCACCCTCAAGCAATAATTTGATTCATGCAGGCTGAGAAATTTGATGCCAAGACTGGCAAAAATAAAAAAAAATAAAAAAAATAAAAAGACCTTTCAAAGGGCTCTGATGCCCTCTGCTGGTAATTGGTGCCATGACTAGCCCTATAGGATAGAATTCGTCCTCACTGAAGGTTGAAGTTGACCTGTATCACTTCACTCATTTTATAAAGACCAGGACGCTGGGGTTGAAAGAGCCTCACTCAGTAACATCATGTTGCTCGTTACTAGAAACCGTACTGTGATCCAAAGAACACCCTCCCTTGTGAGGAACTCCCTGTTTTCAATATTGTTTCCTTACTAGCTGTGTCCTTGAACAAGTTATTGACCTTTCTTCAAAAAAAGTACCCTTCTTCAAAAGATATTATTTACCTGACATATCTATCTTGGGCATCAGCATCATCACCCTATGGATCCTCATGGGTGCTTGGATAATTGAGTTATCTAGGCTGGTAAGCGCCCCTTCTTTTCCACTGTTCCCTGAGTTTGGTTAATGAGAAGATGGGTTGCAGATAGCAGTGTATTGGTTAAAGTTATATAAATAGCTGCTCCAGAATACATCTCGTCTGTGCTCATATTTACAGCAAATTATAATCCATATAACTTCAGGACTAGCTAAAATGTAGGTGTGATGTGTATTAGTCCATTTTCATGCTGCTCATAAAGACATACCCGAGACTGGGCACTTTATAACGAAAAAGGTTTAATGGACTCACATTTCTACGTGGCTGGGGAAGGCTTCACAATCGTGGTGAAAGGCAAAAGGCACATCTTACACGGTGGCAGCAGGAGAGGATGAGAACCAAGTGAAAGGGGTTTCCCCTTATAAAATATCAGATCTCGTGCAATTTATCCACTACCACGAGAACAGAGTGGGGGAACCGCCCCCGCGATTCAATTATCTTCCACTGGGTCCCTCCCCTAACATGTAAGAATTACAGGAGATACAATTTGGGAGGAGATTTGGGTGGGGACACAGCTAAACCATATCATGGTGTTAATTACCAACCCTTCTTACTAATTAACTAGGACACTCCTTCTTCCATTTGACTGAATGGCCTCTCCTCTTTCTCTTCTTCTGCCTAATTCAGCACCATCACAGTTCAGGTTTACACCTGATCTACCACTTTTCTATCTCAGAGCTAATAAGCTAATTACAAGAAGTTTGTGGAATTTCTTTATGTAAATGTACATATTTACTTTTAATTTTTATTATTTTGGCACTATAAAAATCTGAATTAATTCAGACATTCTGAAAGGACGTTTAGTGTACACTTGCTCTGACAAATTCCTCCTGCCTGTGGAAACCGTTATAAAAATGTTTGGCCCTGATAAGAAGCATTTTGTATATGACTTTACGGAGGAAAATTACAATGGCTAGGTTGGATATTGCTTGGAAAACTCTTTCCCATTGAAGAGAATCCTTTTCCTTAATTACACAGTTATTCATTAAATGTCAGTTATATGTGGGCTACAAGACATGGGGAGTAAGAGAGACTGATTACTGACTCCATAAATCTTATATCCTGCAGACAAAAAAAAACCGGTTATTCACCAAGTATTGCTTATTTCCTCTTTGCCACCATAAACCATTTCACTGATTGCAATGAGTGTACTTCAAAGTTGACTCTAAGATGTTTCTCTGGGATTTTACTACAAAATAACTTTTTAAAAATGCACATATTTTTGACATTCTTTTGCATACACACACAAAAGCAAGTTGCAAATTGTAGAGAGCTACAGAAATATAAGCTATTAATGTCCCAGATATTTTGATGCCCAGCTCATAATCTTTTAACCACATTGAAAGGCTATAAGCTTTAGTATTTAAAACATTGGCCAGAGGAGATAGCTAAAACACAAGCCTTCCCATGCTGCAGTCCCCGCAATTTATGACTCAGTAGGTTTGAAGTCAAATCCGAGATTTTGATGTATGTAGCCCACAGACAACACTTTAAAAAATACTGTGCCTCAGCCTGCAGATTTTTGTCTATCAATTCACTCATACCTTGTAAACTATTATTTTGAGAGACACACAGATGCTTGTTGGAGACCTGTATGCCGGGCACTCTGTGTGGCGCTTTCCCATAGTGGTCAAGCATAGTGGCCAAGAGCAAAAAGGGTAGACTCTCTGGGTTCCAGCTCATTTTAGTCTCTCTATAGCCACTGTGTCATCACTGAAAGCAGGATAATAATAATAGCTTCATCATAAAGTGATTGTGATGATAAGATGGGTTGACATATGTAAAGCATTTAGCAAAGCATCTTAAAATGAAGGTGGATAAATTTACATGTGTAATGGGAACATCCATGAGTTTCCATGATACCTTTAGGTGCTGATGGCAGCATTGGTATCTGAAGGTAGCATGGAAACTCGTCTATTGCGTGACATTTGGTGAACTTGAATAGATCACTGGCTCTTTGATCAAGTACACAGATCCAGTGAGCAATACTGCTGGAACCAAATTATGGCTGAAATTATAAACCTTAAGCCTGTTTTGAAACATACATAATCCACATTCTTTACTCCTAATGAGCTTTCTAACAAATCAGGGCATTACTCATGAAAGAGTAATGATGAAAGGATTTTGCAGTGCAGGCCAACATAGGCGAGAGAGAACAGTAAGTCGTATATAAGTTAGAAGCAGCAGCTCCATACAGACCTTGGAAGATGCGCCCATTGCCTAGTGAATGGAAAGATGTCTAAAGACCTTAAGTTAGCTACAAACCCAAGTTTCCAGACATGCTGGATTCAGCAAGCACAAAATGGGGATGTTTGGCTTCTACGGTAATAAGCTGGAGAACAAATTGTTCTCCAGCCCTGCCAAGTGTTATGTGGTGAGACGTGAAGCCAGCGCATTCTGCAGTGTGTTTCCACACTTCAGTGCGATCTACCTCATCTGGTTCAGACAGAGGCTTTTTTCCTAGAAGTAAAAGGGAAACTCCCTTTATTGCCGACAGGCACCTGCACGCCAGCAGGCCACCAACTGGCAGAACAACGCAGAGTTTGGCAGGGGCAGTGGGAGGAGAGCCCGGGCCATGGAGTAGCCAGACTGCAGGGGAAAACCATCTCCTTTCTGCCTCCCCCATCTGCTGGGAGTTACTTCCACTCAATAAAACCTTGAACTCATTCTCCAAGCCCACGTGCAATCAGATTCTTCTGGTGCATCAAGGCAAGAACCTCAGGATACAGAATTCCCTCTATCCTTGCAATAAGGCAGGAATCTAATTGAGCTAACACAAGCCCCCTGCAGTGGGCTAAACTTAAAGAGTACCCTGTAACACATGGCCACTGGAGCTTCAGCTGTAAACATTCACCCCTAGACACTGCTGTGGGGTCAGAGCACCACAGCCTGCCCATCTATATGCCCCACTAGAGGTTTGAGCAGTGGGGCACTGAAGAAGCAAGCCATACCCCCATCATGTGCCCTGTGAAGGGGACAAGGGAACATTTCCTGTTTCAATAGTACAGGCTGCCAGGCACGGAGGCTCAGCCTGTAATCCCAGCACTTTGGGAGGCGGAGGTGGGCTGATCATGAGGTCAAGAGATTGAGATCATCCTGGCCAACATGGTGAAACCCTGTCTCTACTAAAAATACAAAAATTAGCCAGGTGTGGTGGAGTGTGCCTGTAATCCCAGCTACTCGGGAGGCTGAGGCAGGAGAATCACTTGAACCTGGGAGGCGGAGGTTGCAGTGAGCTGAGATGGTGCCACTGCACTCCAGCCTGGGTGGCAGAGCGAGACTCTGTCTCAAAGAAAAAAAAAAAAAGAAAAAGAAAAAGAAAAAGAAAAAATACAGCCATTTGATCCAGTGAGCTATAAAACACAGGGTTTTATTTCTGAACTTTCTTTATGCTCCATATTTTGACAAGTGCTATATTGGACAGATGATGGCTGGAATGTAGCAACATTTTCTTACATTTTCGTATTACTCAGCACCAAAAAAAATTTTGCTTTTTGTAGTAATGGTCTTTTATTTAAAAAATAAATATGCAAATTGTTTAAATTGGATATTTCCACAATAGGAAAGTGAGATTATGTCGTGAACAGTAGTAAGACTTCGCATTCACATCTGTCTGAGGAGGGCACATTAAAGATTCTTTCCATAGTTGAACTTGTTCCCCTAAGACGTAAAGTTCTATGCAAGAATAGATGTTAAGCCACCCAGCAAATATACAAAACAGAAAATATACATTTTTCATTTTCATTCATATCCAAATCAATTATCACTACCTCTATAACATTCTATTGCTTTTTTTGTCTGCCAGCTCTCTTCTACATTACTTTCTTTCATAATCTTTATTGCTTCCAGATGTCACAATCATGATTTGTTTAGCAGTTAGCAATTATGATGGCCATGAATGAATTTAAATACTAATTGTGCAAGAAGCTGATGTTCTAGTGTAAGCCAAAAGTTATCTAATTTTATAGACAAAAAGGCAAGAAAAAAATACTTTGAACAGCAAGTGTGAGGAATCAAAGGACTTTCTCTGGTTTTTCATAAGGTGATAGAGAATTTTAGCTCCTAAGTTAAGGAAGGAGGACAAAAAAGGGGCTCTTACCCCAATTGGTTAGAAAGAATTCCCTTAAACTTGGTTGACAGGAATGAAATGATATCCTCTAGGCAACAAGATACAGAGAAGAAATTCTGAACTCAAGAAAATGTTCATAATTTTGCCCACCCAATTAAATATCAGTACACTGCCATGGAGTTAAGAAGGACACCCAAGAGCAGAAAGATCCATCCCCTACATGCTCATATTTGAGAGATGGATATAGGAATGTATATGTTTGTTGATGTGTATGTGTTGATGTGTGTGTACATTTAGGTGTGTGTGTGTTAGACTAGATAATGGTTAAACTGAGACAGCATAGCAGGTAATGGCTATGTGTTCTGACAATGTAGATACAGTACAATTATCAGAAAATGGTGGAAATGGGGAAAATATATGAAAAGTAGAACATATGAAAGAAAAAAATTTGAAAAAAAGAGAAAAATAGAAAAAACTTGCTAGTGACCTTATGCAGTATTTTGCGTAAAAGCGTGTTACTTTTATTTAGATGCTGAGAAAAAGAAGAGGGTATTAGCTAACTTAAATGGTGTCAAAGAGAAAAATAATACTAAATAATGAAAAAAGGAAGACACTAAGCTATGATGTAAAAATATGAGTACAAGATAATTATGATCATAAATAAACCTTTCTAAATAATAAAAGATTTATCAAAAGACAGAAAATAAAATAAATAAGATAATTAAAGACTTTAATATATAATTACATATAATTATATATTATACATATTCAAATAACTATAATATGTATAATTTATAATAAATACAGTTTAAACTGACACAAGAACAGAAAGCCAAACACTGCATGTTTTCACTTATAGGTGGGTGTCGAACAGTGAGAACACGTGGACTCAGGGAGAGGAGCATCACACACAGGGGGCAGTTGGGGGGAGGGGTAGGGGAGAGACAGCAGGGGGTGGGGAGGGATATTATGGGGAGAAATGCCAGATATAGTATGCACCTAAAGTAAAATAAATAAATTTTAATAAATAAATAAATAAATTTTAGATGTAAAATATATTCACATATACATACACATACATATATAACATTTATTACATATTTAAATGTTTATATATGGATATATATATAATATAATGTAATATCTGAACTGAAACCAAACATATTATCATATTATTGAGTCAATAGATTTAAATGTGTTTACCTATTAAAAATAAAATATTTTAAGAATAGTTAAGAAAGCAAAATACATTATTATGCTGTATATAAGAAGCATACTTAAAGCACAGAGATTCAGAAAGGTTAAAAATTAAAAAGTGGTACATCCAGACAATGAAATATTATTTGGTGCTGAAAAGAAATGAAAAGACATAGAAGAAACTTAAATACATACTATTAAATGAAAGAAGCCAATCTGAAAAGGCTATGTACTACATCAGTCCAACAATATGACATTCTGGAAAAGGCAAAACTATGGAGACAGGAAAATGATCAGTGGTCGTCAGGAGTTGTGGGGAGGGAAGGCTGAAATAGCAGAACACAACGAATATTTCAGGCAATAAAACAACTCTTTGGCCAGGCGCAGTGGCTGACACCTGTAATCCCAGCACTTTGGGAGGCTGAGGTGAACAGATCGCCTGAGGTCGGGAGTTCAAGACCAGCTTGACCAACATGGAGAAACCCCAACTCTACTAAAAATATAAAAGTAGCCAGTCTTGGTGGCATGCATCTATAATCCCAGCTACTCAGGAGGTTGAGGCAGGAGAATCGCTGGAATTTGGGAGGTAGAGGTTGCAGTGAGCCGAGATCATGCCATTGCACTCCAGCCTGAGCAACAAGAGCAAAACTCCATCTCAAAAAAACAAATAAAAACAACTCTGTATGACACTGTAATGGTAGAGACATATTATTATACATTTGTCAAATGCATATTGTACAACACTAAGAGTGATCCCTGGGTAGTCTCTGGGTGATAATGATGTGTTAATGTAGGTTAATTGATCATAACACATGTACCACTCTAGCAGGGGATGTTGATAATGGGGGAGGCTGTATGGGTGGGGTGGGGAGTGTCAGGGCGTATATGAGAAATCTCTGTACCTTTCGCTCAATTTTGCTGTGAACCTAAAACTGCCCTAAAAATGAAGCCTATTATAAAATAAAATAAAAATAAATAAATGCAAAAATAATAAAAAGCAAAACTAGGTTAATGCGAAATATAAAAATAAGGAAGGAAAGAAAGGGTTACAATCTTGATGATTAACAAGATAGAATTTATGCCCAAAAGCATTAAAAGTCACTTTTAAGCAGTATAAATCTGTAAGAGGCACTGTCAATAATAGAAGGAACCTGGTGAGCATTGAATCCCATTTTCACCAAGTGACACCCTCAGTTACACATTCTTACATTGATTATTTCTCCTTCTAAAGGCAACAATTTACTGTAAAGCAATTACACCTATTAGAATTTGCTCACCTGATAATATAGTAACATATTTCATAAATCATTATCTAAGTGAGACAAAAGAGAAAACACAGAGACATAGACTAATAGCTGGAGACTTAAGCAAAGACAGATGAAGCAGACCAAAAATTAGTAAGTACATCTAAGACTTAATCAGCTGTATCTCATGCTACTGGTGTCCCAACTGAAAGCTCTCCATCTCCCCTCTAATTTCAGTCACATGGGTGGTACACAGTTCCAGAAGGACTTTGACTCAACTCCTGCTGACACTACCTTGCCTCAAGCATGTATCGCCAACATATTTCACATTCTGCCCCTGGGATTCTGCATTCAGACACTAGTAAGAGCCCAATGCAAGCACATCTGCTCAGCCAAAAAGCACTGCCTCTAAGGGCAACCCTCAACGTTGCAGCTAATTAGCACTCGCCCAGCAGTATACATCTGTAATAGGCACTGTCAATACTCAAAGAAGCCTGGTGAGCATTGAACCCCATTTTCCCCAAGAGGTACCTTCAATAACACATTCTTACAGTGATTATTTCTCCTTCATGCACTCCTTCTAGTCCTTCGTGCCTGCTTCCAGGGATGATCTTGTACATAGATTACATACACACAAAACCTTATCTTGGAATTGGCTCTAGGAGGATCTAAATAAAGATAAATGCGTAACCAATAAAGTAATCTCTGTGTGTGTGTGTGTGTGTGTGTGTGTAATATATATAGTCTACCAGCAAGGCATATACTTTCTTAAGACGTACATACACATGGAGCATTTACAAAAATTAAAGACATCTTAATTCCCAAATAAAACTTCCATAAATTCTAAAAAAAAATGAAATAACTATAAGAACATTCTCTGATAACAACACAATAAAACTAAAAAAATTGTAAATTAGCTAAAATCCTCTATCTAGAACTTATAAAAATATGCTATAAGCAATTTTTAGTTCAAAGAGGAAGATAAAGTTTCAAAATTTCTGAAAAAATGATTATAATGACTGTATGACATATTATCTCTATGAGATAAAGCAGTTATCAGAGATTGCAGAGTATAACATATTTATATCAATAAAAAGCAAAAATTTAAAAATAATATATTCAGAAAGTTCAAAAAACCACCAAAAAAGCAGAAGGGAATAATGAATAAAGATCAAATCAGATTATAAAGAGTTAGAAAAAAATATAGTGAAACTCATGAAGAAATAAATCTAAAAGCTAGTTATTTTGTAAAGCAACAATAAAAAAAATAAACTACCAACTAACTAATCCAAATGAGAAAAAGTAAATATAAATATAAAAGTAGTAAAATTTAAAAAATCATTGTAATTATTTTGCAAAATCTAAATGAAATACATAATTTTTAGAAAATATGATTAACTGAAATTGACCTCAGAAAAGACAGAGTCTAAAAATCTTAATATTTATGAGCAATAGCTAAAATAGTTAGGGTTTCTCATGAATGGCACCAGTTCCAGATAGTTTCACTGGAGAATTCTTCTAAATCTTTAAAGCTCAGATAAACCCAATGCTATTGAAAAGAAAAACAAAAATGTTAAAATTAGCTTTGAAAGAAAACAATATTGATCCACAAATTTGATAAACATTATACAATAAAAGGAATCTAGAGAAAAGTCTAAATTCTAAATGTTGATGCAAAATGTGAAATAAAATATTTGCAAACATAACTTTTTAGCACATTAACAAACAGTGCATCATGACCAAGGATGATTTGTTCCAGTACTTAAAGATGGTTAACATTAAGAAAGTCATTAATATAATCTATCATATTAATAGAGCTATGGAGAAAAAGTTTATTAGATAAAGAATAGTATTTTGAAAAATTGAACACATTTATATTTAAAATATTCAATGAGACAAGAATTCAGGAATATTTAGTGATAAAATTAAGATATAATCAGTTTACTTAATGGAGGAAACATTAAATTCAGTTTCATTAAAGTCATGAGCAAAAATGATGGCTATAATCTCTATCACTTTTAACACTATCATTGGAGATACTAGCCAATGAAATTAGACAAAAGAATGCAATTAGAGGCATAAAAGTTGGAATTGAAAAGGTAAAACTATCTCTTTTTGTAGAAGGTATGATTATGGGCTTAGTTGTTTGTTTACTTTACACTTTTGTAGCAAAAACTGATACAAAGGAAGCATAATTTATAATAGCAAGTAACTGGAAACAACCCAAATGTCCTTATGGACATTTAGGACAAACTGTACTATGGAAAACCTACACAAAGGATTATTAGGCTTTATGCTTAATTTGTGTTTAATAGTAAGGACAATTGATGCAACTAGATTAAGTTAAAATGATTGTGAGCAATTGTTTCTTTTGAGAATCATCCATTAAATGTTCTTCTTTTACAGAACATTTAATTTTTCATAATATTTTTGTCATTAATCAAGGAACTAATTCCAAATTACTGCTTTGACCAGACCATTACTGTCAGTGATAGTAAGCCAAAATGTGTGAATATCAAATTTGGATTCTTCTTCAGAGGAGAATCATGAGTTGCCATGAGCCCAGAGTCTCTACTTTTTCTCATCCAAGGTGATCTCATTTTCTTGATGGCCAACATGTATGAATGAGTAGGGAAGGGCTGTTGTGGGTATACCTTGCTGATAGTGTGTAGCTGCTGACTCTGCTTCCCTCTCTGATTGCTGTGAGGGCATCATGTCATGGCAGGTAAGATCAAGGGCTCGGGTCAGACGGACGTGAGCTCTAAGTCCTATTTCACCATTTCCCAAAAGTTTGAATGATGACCAACTTAACCTCTGTAAAATTCAAGTTTCTTGTCCATCAAACAGTTAATAATACCTTCCATGAAGAGTTGCTGTGAGGATGAAAAGAAGGAACAAATATACAAGTCCTACACAGTGCTTGGAAGAACAGGGGTGCTCAAGTTTGTTTTCTGCTTCTATTTCTTTCTTATTATTGAAATTGTGGAAACATACATATAAATGTGTACTCTGAACTCTCCTAATAATAATACAATTCAAGATTTTCACTAACATTGTGAATAAGCTTGTGTAAAATTGTTATAATTATTACTGAAACATAAACAAACTAAACAAAAATCCTTGGTAACTCATGGACATCATTACAAGAAACCACAATCATATACTAAAGGTTCAAAGTTAGCATTGCATTAAATGAGTTTCCTGTTTAATCTAGGTGTATATGTTGAATTATTTGCAATTATGTAACATTTTCATTATCCACTCATTGGTTGATGGGCACTTAGGTTGGTTTCATATCTTTGCAAATGAGATTTGTACTGCAATAAACATATGTGCAGGTGTCTTTTTGATATAATGACTTATTTCTCTTTGGGTTCCTAGTAATAGGATTATGGGATTGCTGGAATGAATAGTGGATCTATTTTTAGTTCTTTAAGAAATCTCTGTATTGTTTTCTGTAGAGGTTGTACTAATTTACATTCCCACCAGCAGTGAATAAGCATTCCCTTTTTACCACATCCATGCCAACATCTATTATTTTTTTACTTTTTAATAATGGCCATTTTTGGCAGGAGTAAAGTGGTATCTCACTGTGGTTTCAATTTGCATTTCCCCGATAATTAGGTGTGTTTCATGTTGCCCATTTTTATATCTTCTTGTGAGAAATGTCTATGAGTGTCATTTGCCCACTTTTTGATGAGACTAGTTGCTTCTTTGGCTAATGGCAGGCCAGTGGATTTGACATATATCAGGGTCAAGGAGAATTTGTAAGAGTCATCTGGAACCAGAATGAAAACCCTCATAATACACAGGGAATTTATTAGAATACTAAGAAGGGTCTTGCCTTAGTACTGGGGAAAATTTAATTCTAGCAGACTTCCTCTATAAAAAGATAGGCAGTGGATATTTTAGGCTTTGAAGGCCACATAGAATCCCTGTTGCATATTTTTTCTTTTATAATAATTTAAAAATGTGAAAGCCATTCTTGGCTTGTAGGTAGTACAAAAAAAAAAATAGTCCCTGCCCTAAACCAAATACTGCTTTGGTACTACCTAACTAAACTTAAAAGCAAAACTCAAAAGGATCAAGCTATGTCAAAACTATTAACGGTCCTAGAACAAAGTTCAGTAATATTTATAGAAATACAAATATATCGGTACTTATCTTAATTTGTTTGGTTGCTATTTTTAAAAAATACCACAAACTGGATGGCTTATAAACAATAGACACTTATTTCTCACAGTTCTGCAAATCAAGAAGTCCAAGATCAAGGTGCTGCCAGATTTGGTGTCTAGTGAAGGTGCACTTCCTGACTCATAGAAATGGCAACTTCTCACCATGTTCTCACATGGGGAAGGGCAAGGCACTTCACTGAAGTATCTTGTATAAGGGCACTAATCCCATTCACGAGGCTCTGCCTTCATAATCTCATCGCTCCCCAAAGTCCTTGCCTTCTAAAATCTTCGCTTTGGAAATTAGGTGTTAATACATGAATGGGATGGTGAGGTGGAGATTAGGTTTTAATACGTGAATGGGATGGTGGTAGATAAAAATATTAAATCATAGCAGTACTCTATCAGGAAAAATTCACAATGTTTCATATCCAATTAAAATTGCCAAGCATTCAAAGAGCAGCAAAATACAAACCATAATGAAGATAAAAATTAATCAAAACTAAGAAATGGAACAAATGAAACAACTTATTCTCACAACCTGAGCCATCTTGACCTGAGCTGTGGTGCACAGCTCTGGCATTGAGATCCATTTCTGCTGTTAATTTTTAGATATTTTCTTTCTCTTGAATTTAAGATCAGCACCATTTCCAATAATCTTCTTGTAAAATCTATGTAAGATTTTCTATGCACTTGTAGCAGTAAAGCAGATGTTCAAGACACTTGCATCCACTGTAATGCCTGAAAGCCTTAATTCATTTTTTCGTTTTATCAACACACCTCAGTCTTTGAGAATCCTGAAGGACAAAGATTTACCCTGATCCTTCATCTCCATTATGTCCGATAACATCAGTAAGAACCAAGAGAAAGCAAAGAATTGCTGTGTAACCAATGTAACCACTAGATGGTGCAATGCCTTCATATTTCCTCAACACTAAAACCCAGAGGTGAATTTAGTCCATTACAAGGAACACTTTACCAGCTAACTATCCTAATTTGTCATTCCACTTGCCTGCCTTACTTGCCAATGATCTTGTGAGAAGGAACTCAGTCAAATACAGTTTTGCTTTGCTTAGCTTGAAAAGGAGTTTTAATTTTATTTTTTATTTTTGTATGCTGATGCTGCAGTGAGAGTTTGTGTATTTGAAAAGCTAACCATAAGAGGAATTCTAATTCCCCACTCCCTACCCCTAACCATGGGCTGATCACCTGACTCATCACTCTTGCCCCAGATTTCAGCATTCTTCAAGGACCAAAACAGCTTCCTCTTCTGTAATAAGCATTCACTGACCTTTCCAGTCCACTATCATCGCTTTTTCCTAAATTCCTATCTTTTCCCTAAATTCCTAGTATCTTCACTTTGCTCCTTACTAGATAGTACAGTGTAACATTGGAAAAATTACTTTACCTATTTGAGGCTCAGTTTTCCTTCTATGTAATGGAAAGTCATAATACATCATTCATGAAACTGTTGTTATGTTTGAATAAAATAATATATGTAAAGCGATAGCACAGTGCCCAACACACAGTAAGTTCTCATAAATATATTTATTTACCAGTCTTTGATAATATAGAAAGTATCATTTTTCACTGTCCTGCACTTCAGTTATGCGCTCAGTAAATATTCCTTGAACACAAATGACTTGCCAAGCATCTGCCTGCTGCCAGAAATGGAGCAGTGAATAAGATTTACATGATCCACACCTGCATGTGCCTTACAGTAGAGTGAAGGAGAGGGAAATAAATCATTCTAGGAAGCTCTACAATAGAAGAAGTCCAGGGAGCTATGGGAGCATGCAGCAGAATTAACTTGTCAGGTAGAATTAAGAAAGGCCTCTTCAAAAAAGTATCATCTAAACTGAAGCTGATAAAAAAGAGCAGTTAGGTAAAGGAGAGAAGTGGGCTGGGATTTTCGTACAGTCTATGACAGCGCAAAGGCAGAGACTAGAATCTTGGCAGTCATGACTTTCAAATACTTCTGATGACAACTTACAATTAAATATATATATATATATTTATATCATAATTTGTATACAGACACACACACAAAACTAAAACAATACTCAAACATTGCTTAACCTGACTGCAAAAAAACACATTCTAATGTTTTCTATTCTCTTTTATTAAAAAGTACTGGCTTCAGGACATTTTTCTTGGCAAATATTTCTTGAGTAAGACTTCAAAAGTACAGTCAACCAAAGCAAAAAATGGATAAATGGGATCATATCAAACCTAAAAGTTTCTGCATAGAAAAGAAAACAACAAAGGAAAGATAGTAAAGGAAACATAGCAAAGGAAACACAGTGAAGAAACAACCTACAAATTGGGAGAAAATGCTTGCAGACTATTCAACCAACAAAGGATTAATTATCAGAATATACAAGAAACTCTAACAGTTCAATAGCAAGAAACAAACAAACAAAAAACCCCAAACAACAACAAACAAATAATCTATTTACAAAATGGGTAAAAGATCTGAATAGACATTTCTCTAAAAAAGACATACAAATGAACAACAGGTATATGAAAAAATGCTCAACATCACTAATCAAAGAAATGCAAACAACACCGCAAGGAGATATTATTTCAGCCCATCAAACGGCTATTATCAAAAACACAAATAATAACAGATGTTGCTGAGGATGTGGAGAGAAGGAAATGTTTGTACAATCTTGGTGGCAATGTAAATTAGTGCAATCACTATGGAAAACTGTATGGACATTCCTCAAAAAGCTTAAGAACTACCATATGATCTAGCAGTCTCACTGCTGGGTATGTATGAAAAAGAAAGAAAATCAGCATATTGAAGAAATAGCTGCATTCCTATGTTTATTGTAACACTATCCACAGCAGCCAAGATATGGAATCAACCTGTCTCTATCAGTGGACAAATGGATAACAAAAATGTGATATATATACACAATGGAATATTATTCAGCCTTAAAGGTAAATGAAATCTTGTCCTGGATTTCACTGAGAACTAATTCCTGTCCTGGATGTAAAAATATTGTTAAAAGAAATAAGATTTAGTGTTTGGAAGCACAGTAGGGCAACTATAATATCACATCAGTTAACTATAAGTTAACTATAAACAAACTATAAGTTCACAGTAATTTATTGTATATTTTATGCAATAAATTACTTTTATCAAAAATAACTAGAGGAGTAGATTTGGAATGTTTCCAACACAAAGAAATGATAAATTCTTGAGGTGATGAATATCCCAATTACTCTGATTTGTTTATTATACATTGTATGCTTGCATCAAAATATTACATATACCATAAATATGTATAAATATTGTGTATCCATTAAAAAAAATTTAATGATTTTTTAAAAGTATTGGTTGTACCTCATCACAGAGGACAAAAATACATGGAACAGAAACAAGTAGAGATGAAGAAAGAAATTAACAATTCAACAGTGACACTTGGAAACTATAACAATACCCTTCCAATAATGGATAGAACAACCAGGCAGAAGACCAACAAGCAAAGGGAAGATAAAGAAAACAAATAACCAACTGTTCCTGAAAGACATCTATAGGACAGGCAACCATCAAAAGATAAGTAAAATTGACAAACCTTCAGCAAGATTGACCAAAAAGAAAAGAGAAGACTCAAATTATTAAAATCAGAAATGAAAAGAAGAGACATTACTGCTAACCTTACAGAAATATAAAAGTTTATAGGATAATACTGTGAACAACTGTATGCCTGATTAGGCAAATTAGATGAAAGAGACAAACTCCTGAAATTGACTCAATATGAAATAGATAATCTGAATAGACCTAGAACAAATAAAGATACTGAATTACTAATTAAAAAACCAAAAAGACACAACAGCAATGACAACAGAACTACCCACAAACAGAGCTTAGGCTCAGATGCCTTCAATGTTGAATTCCACCAAATATTTATAGAAAAATTAATATCAATACTTCACAAACTCTTCCAAAAAGTAACAGAATAGGGAACACTTCCCAACACATTCTATGAGGCCAAAATTTCCCTAATATCAGAATCAGATAAAAATATTACAAGAAAAGAAAACCTATTTATATATATATGAATATATATACATGAATCCTCAGACTTCCCCAGCAAAATAGTAGCAAATGGAATCCAGCAACATATTTTAACAATGTACATGACAACCAAGTGAGATTTATACCAGAAATGCAACATTAGCTTAATATGTACATTAATCAATTAATGTAACATATATCAGTAAAATAAAAAAACAAAAGCCACATGATCATTTCAATAGATGTAGAAACAGTATTTGACAAAATCCAACATCTGGTCATGATAAAAAACACACAAAAAATAGGAATAGAAGGGAATGTCTGCCATCTAATATAAGACATCTATAAAATCCCACAGTTAATATCACAGTTAATACTTGCTGTGAAAATCTGGTTGCTTGTTATGTACCAGTGGCATTTTACTCTTTAAAGGATCAATTAGGATTTAAAAAAAAAGCAATCAGAAAAATATATGGCACCTTCAGAAAACACTGAGTGCATTTTGGCTGAGCATAGTATGAGTCAAGAAGAACACAGGATTCAAAACTTGAATGACAAGTGGGTATTTAGTTAGATGGACCAAGGAGAGTCACTGAAGCTTTCAGAGTGGGAGAGTATGCAGAGATTTGTGTCCTAGGAACATTTATCTATCAGTATCTGGCATGAAGTAGGTATTCAACAAATGTTCATTGGATAAATGGCAGCAAAGTAAAACACGCTTTGAAACAATAAAAACATTAAGTAGAGAATCCAATTAGGAGGCCGTAATGCACTGTCAGTTACATATCCAAATCCCATCTTCTCACCCTGTTCCTCTCCAATCAGTCCTCAGTTTCATTCTGGCTTCCTCACTCTTCTGCACAGCCAGGTGCTGCAGAGGAGGTTAGCTCTAGCCTCAGGAACTGGATCTTGCTTAGTCAAAATAATTCCAGAGGTCCTTCCAAGAATTGGCTTAAGCATGGATTAAGCATGGACATGTGTCAGAGTTTTGGCCTGTGGAGATATATGGGTTTTGGTTTAAAAAATTAAAATTAAAATTAAAATTAAATTAGATTAAAAAAAAAACACATAAAAGAGAGGACCAGTCAGTGGGCAAAAGTGACCAGCAAGAAATAAAGAACCAAGAGACTGCAGAGAAGCTGAGTTGCAATCTTGCTTAGAACCACTGTGGATGTGTTATTTTAGAGAAAATATATTTTCATATCATTTTAGCCAGGAGCATCAAGGTTTTCTAGTACTTAAAGCCAAAAGCTTGCTGATGAATAAAGAGACCATCAGAATTATCCAGGCAAATGGTAATTAAGTTCTGAGCTAAGAAGTTGTTCTCAGGAAAAGAAAAAGTTGAACAAATTTGAGAGGCAATTTAGGCATACAATAGGGCTGTCAGACTTAGCAAATAAAAACACGGGGCACACAGTTCAATTTGGATTTCAGATAAACAACAAATACTTTTTTAGTATACATCTCCCCTGCAACATTTGAGACATACTTATATAAAAATATTATTTGTTGCTTCTCTGGAATCCAAATTTAACTATTTTATCTAGCTGCCTGAGTGTAGAGCTTTCAAGACTCTTAATCACTAATTTGATGTGAGAAAACAAAAGCCAAAAGAAGTTACAGATATCTTTGGGGTTTTAAGCTTGAGTCACTGTCAGGCCAGAGATACTACTAAATAAGAAAAGGAAGTCAGGACATTTTATGGAGTGGATAAAAGTGTAATTGGAAATGTACGGTGGGTGAGATGATCAGCAAGTTATCTTAAATAGCAGTTCTCAACCAGAGGTGATTTTGCCTTCCAGTGGACATTTTTGGTTGTCACAACATAGGGGAGGGATTACCACTGGCATCTAGCAGACAAAGGCCAGGATACTGCTAAACATCTCACAGTGCACAGGACAGCACCTTGTGACAAAGAATTATCCCATCCAAGATGTCAATAGTGGTGAGGTTGAGAAACCCTGAATTAGAGTATGAGGTGAAAAGAAAGATATTTTTAGGATGTTTATATTGTCTGCATTGGACTTTAATAATCTAATTTTACTCTCTGTTTAGCGAGTATTTAATCAGCATCCAATATGTGGCAGGTTGTTTACCAGGAACATGAAGGAGAATAAGATATAATATAGCCTTTCTAGAAATTCAGCCTATCAGAGGAAATGAATGTGTAAAAGTTTGTGAATAAAACCTTCTAATAAGTACACTGAAGCAAAGGTAACTTTATTTAAATTTGAGAAAGTATGCCATGTGTTTGCTGTATCCCGCAAACATGGGCCCCACAGCATCAGTCTGAAAAATGCCAAAAGGATCTAGTCTAGGGAATAGCAGATCTTTCTTTACAGAAGCAAAACATCATGTGGATAAAAGTAAAAGTGACAAGAATGTACCTTAACCATGTGTACAAAGAACTATTGACTGTTTTCTAGGTTCAAGAGCAAAGGAAGAAACACCTTGTAATGGTTAATATCAAATGTCAACTTGATTGGATCAAGGGATGCCTAGATGGCTGGTGGAGTGTTATTCTGGGTGTGTCTGTGAGGGTGTTTCCAGAAGTGATTGACATAGGAGTCAGTGAACTGAGAAAGACCTGCCCTCAAAGTGAACAGGTGCTATCCAATTGGCTGGTGGCTCCTCTTAAGACAAAGCAGGCAGAAGAAGGGGGATATTCATTTCTTCCTTTCTCTCTCTCTCTCTCTCTCTCTTTCTCTCTCTGCCAGAGCAGGATGCCTTTTTTCTCCTCCTGCCTTTGATATCAGACTCCATTGTCTTTGGCTTCTTGACTCTGGGATTTGAACCCACAGCCTCCTGGGGCTCTCAGGCCTTTAGCCTCAGACTGGGACTCTACTGTCAACTCTCCCAGTTCTGAGGTTTTGGACTTCCCTTGAGCCATGCTACAGGCTTTCTGGGAGCCACACTACTGGCCTCTCTGGTTCTCCAGCTTGCAGACAGCCTATCATCTCTGTGACTTTGCTACTATGATTGTGTGAGCCACTACCCCCAATAGATCTCCTTTCCATATGTATCTATTAGTTCTGTTCCTCTGGAGAACTCTGTCATACACACCTGTTGGTGGCTAACATTCTCCTAGATGATTTCATATTTCAGCTCATTTACTCACCATATTAACAGTATGAAGTGACTGTTACTATTACCACAGGCATTTCACAGGTGAGAAACTTGAGGCTCTCAGAAATTATGTAATGTGTAAAGTGTGCATTTTGGGCTCCCAGCAGGCTCCCTTTTCAGATTGCTTCTTTTTTTTCTTTATCTCATAACATTTTGGGGGTTTTCTTTGTTTTCTTTTTAAACTCCCCTTAGTTGATCTTCTTTTTAAACTCCTAATTGCAAAGATAATAGTTGGGGCAAACAGAATTAAAATTGTGCAGAGCTACACATCTACACAAGAGAGTACTATTCAGCACTATAAAGAAATGAGCTATGAAGTCATGAAAAGACACGGAGGAAACTTGCAAATTACTAACTGAAAGAAGCCAATCTGAAAAGGCTACATATTGTATGATTCCAACTTTATGATATTTTTGAAAAAGACAACACTATGAGATAGTAAAAAGATCAGTGGATTCACAGCATTAAGGAGGAGGAAGGAATGAATAGGTGCAGCAAAGAGGATTTTTAGGGCAGTGAAACTACTCTGTTAAGTACTATAATGGCGCATACATGTGATCGTACATTTGGCCAAACCCACATGTATTAGTGCATTCTCACGCTGCTATAAAGATACTACCCGATACTGGGTAACTTATAAACAAAGGAGGTTTAGTTGACTCACAGCTTCACACGGCTACGAAGGCCTCAGGAAACTTACAATTGTGGTGGAAGGAGAAGGGGAAGCAAGGACCTTCTTCACATGGCTGCAGGAGAGAGACGTGCAAGCAGGGGAAATGCCAGGTTCATCATGAGAACAGCATGGAATTGCCTCCGTGATCTAATCACCTCCATGATCTAATCATCTAATTTGAGATGAAATTTGGGTGGGGACACAAAACCAAACCATATCACCGTAGAATATGCAGCCCTAGTGTAAGAGATAATTCACATTAGGGTTCACGCACCTAACAGTGAACCCTTGTGTGAACTAGAGACTTTGGGTGGTAATGATGTGTCAATGTAGGTTCATCGGTTGTAACAAATGTGCCATTGTGGTGCAAAACGTTGATGGTGGGGGAAGCCATCATGTGTGGTTCTTGGTAGTTTCTGCCCAAATTCGCTATGAGCCTGAAACTGCTCTAAAAAACAAAATCTATTAAAAATGAAATTAAGTTAAAAGACTACTGAGGAGTTCTGTTAAAAAAAGATGTGAAACTGCAAGTATCCTCCGGTGGTTTTGACCTCAGACTGTTGGTGCTCTGCATTTGCCTGTGTTTGTTGGTGATGGCTCAGCCCTCTTTGTGTTCTGAAAGGAAGTGACCCCTTGAGATTCCTATCTGTTCATTCTCTGAGAAGAGAACGCTAAGAGTCAGTGTGGTGGAACATGGGCAAGCCAAGGACCTTACATTCTCCTAGTTAATTGGTGAATGGCTCATGCAAGTTACTTTAATCAACTAAGCCTCAGTCTCGTCATCGGTAAAATGGGGATGTCAGTGACAATCGTATTTAATTGTTCATTTGCTGTCGGGCTCTTCTGCCAGAAAGCAAAATCCACAAAGACAGAGACAGTGTCTTTTTTATTCAGTCTCATTATTGATTCCACAATGCTGCAATTTAATTGGTATTAAATAATATTGTATTAGATAAACGGATAAAGGAATACGTACAGGAAACATAATGCGTGGCCTGCAGGGTGGTTTTGAAGCTTGAAGGAGCCAGTGTACGGAAAGTGTCTGGTACATTTGAGGTGCCCCCTTTCCCTGGCCCTGTGAGTTTATTTTTTCACCTAAAGCAATCTTCAGCAACCACTAGGAGAATCATCCCTGGCAACTGAGAACAACAATAGACATCTAAACAGAGAGAGGCTTCAAGAGTACAACTGACCCAGAGAAATGAAAGAAAGGAGACACCTGCTCCATTTTCCCTTAACGACATTTACAGAAGTAGGTCTTTGTCTTTCCTAATTGCACATTGGGGAAAAGCAGTACCAATTTAAATGCAACACGTTTCAACCAAGAGATCGGCTATTTCTGTCTCAGGTCTAACATAATGATTCCCACGAAGCCTCAAACCTACTGATTCAATTATTTGAGGAAAATTTCTGAAGTTGAGATAGGCATTACTTTAGGTTTCATTATCATTTTCCTCCATCCAAAGGAAGATAGGAGTGAAAAATGGAACCAGCAGCACTTGTCTGGAAGGAAAGAGAACTGTGTCTTCTTGTGGCTCTGTCAGCAGCAAGCTGTGTATACTTGGGCAGGTCCAATCTCCTCTTTGAGCTTTGACTTCCAGATTCCCAGTATCTGGAAATTAGCCATATCAGTAATTTTTCAGACCACATGTTTAAAAAAACATTGGATTAACATTCAGCTATAATTGCATATTTTTAATAAAAGTCATTACTTTAAATCACAAACTATATCTTGATTGGTGGAAGCAGATGGTAAATACAGTGATTATTAATGAGGCTTATTCTTAGGTACTACTGCCTCTCAATCCCACAAAAAATATATTCTGATTTTGAGATGAGTGTGTGTGTGTGTGTGTGTGTGTGTGTGTGTTACATCAGAGTGAGTGATTTTTATTGTTTATCACAGTATGGGATAGACTTATAGTGAAGAAACATTGATTATATGATTCTTTTATCATTTCCAGGTTTCAGATTAAAGGATCCTATTTAAAACGAGTAAGATGATAATGATAATTTCAAATATTGGGTTCTCTGGTACATGCAAGGTATTGTGCAAAACACTTTATTTAAAATTCATGCTTACCTCTCAATGGCCACTAAATAAATTGACAGAGAACATCTCAATTACATTCTGCATCATTTCTCTCCTGGGATTTTCAAGTCTGTGAATGTTATCACTTATTAAACTTACCAGTCAATTTCCACGTAATATGATACTGCTTTTCACCGTAAAGGCCCAAGTTAATGGATCAATAATGGAATAACTTCAGTTTAAAGTTATTATCAGGGAACTCAAAAATTACAATTCAATGTCCTCTGTATCTATTTTATTATATAAGGGAAGGAAATTTTTATTGACTTCCTAGAATGTGTCATTTTCTTCTGATTTAATATTTTGAATAGCTCATGTTACTGACACATAGTAGGTGCTCAATTAATGCTCACTGAATTAATTAAGAAATTAATCAGTTATTTTTAGTCACTGTTTTATAGATGAGGAAACTGTGGTCAAAGATTAAATAAGTGTCCCAAAGTGATGGAGGCAGGATGCAGTGGAGCTGGGATTCAGGTGTGCCTAATGCCAACCCCCAGCTCCCCGGCCTCCCCATTCTACCTCTTGTTTTCTAGAATCTGTCCTCGACTTCTCAACAACATAGTGCATAGTACATGGTCCCCATGTGACTTTTTTTTCTTAACTAAAATCACCTTCAAAATTTGAGTTACCTGTAAACCAAAACAATACTATCATCTGCAAAGAGACATACAGAGATGACAGGATAGAGAGAGAAGTGAGAAGAAAAACAAGTGAGATGTAGATTAATACTGATCACTTCTGCTGGAGCTCTAACTATGTTTTACCTCCTTTTTATTGCCCCACCACCCCATTTTCTAATCTTGGTGATATTCTTGCATAAAATTAATCCTTTATGGACAGTGCATAGCTTCAAGTATTGAGGATGGCGTTGGTGAGAAACCAATACAAACAAGATTAACCTATTGAATGCCAGGGACAAGAGGTTGAATCCATTAAATAATGTGATACCTGTCATGCAAAGGCTGACATTTTATTGGCAATCTGGCAGTAACATTCTCATAGGACCTTATGAAAATCAAACACCATCTATCTCTGGATATAGAACATTTTAAAGGCTTTAATTATTATTCAAAAGTCAGTCAGTAATAAAAATATATTACTGGCTTTGAAGTAGAAAAATGGAAGCTTATAAGGGTGATCCAATTATTTAGGAGACAGAGAATAAATCCCATCCTTTCTCATTTTTCAACATTTGTCATTCTGTTTTTGTCATGAAAGAAAGTATGAAATAAATCACAGAACTACTTGTAATTATTTTATTTTGAAATTTTTAAATTTTCTGATGGTGAATGCAATGTGTATAAAATAACATTTAGAAAATAAGATAGTTATAAATAAGAGAATAAAACTAACCATAGTGCAATTGTTCAGAGATAATCATTGTTAGAATGTTTTATACTCAATAGAAATTTGAACAGCAAATATTGACTAAGCAATTCAAGAAGAGAAAATTCCAATAAGTGTTAAAAAATAATAAACTATCCTCAATTCCACCAGTTATTGGGGAAATGCAAACTAATTAAGAAATCAAAACAAACAACAAACTTAAAAAAACAAGAGACATGGTTAAAGAAAATGTTAGAAAACTGGAACATAAAGTTAAGGAAATTATAGAAAATGCAACATAGAGTGAAGAAAATATAAAATATGTAAAATATCTGCCCTCTAGAAAATACAGAAAAGAGCCTTTGTCATGCTTTCCTTTTTCTCTCCCTCATGTTTTCCTTTTCTTTAACTTATCTTTTCTTAATAATGTAGCTGAAAAGCCATCAGTTGGGATAAACCAAGGTAGACAGTAGATTGGGGGAGTGGGAAACCGTTGCACAGAATGCTAAGCAGGGTCAAAAGGCATTCATGCAGGGGGAAAGGGAACTCGACATTGGTACAAAAAGCCCAAGCAGAGTGAGGAAGACATGCCCAGTAAGGCGCAGTCCAGCATGTGGTGTCAGAGCCTGAGCAGGACACCTTTGCATAAAGGTGACTCAATGTCAGAACTTGGCATGGGAAGTCAAACTTGAGCAGGGTAAGGAAGAAATGGATGCTTATGGGCAGGTGGAGGTGGGGATGGGAGATTGTTTACATATCCAGAGATTGATGAAGTAAATTTATTAAAAATAATAAGAAACAGAATACTTACTGTTGGAAAGGGTAGTTATGAATACAAAACGGGAGAAAATTGAAATAGACCATCGGTATGGAATTGGAATTAAAACACCAATGTTGTGTTATTTTTCTATTGCTGCTTTAACAAATTATCACATACTTTATGATTTACAACAACACATATGTATTATTTTACAGTTCTGAAAGTTAGAAATCTAACATAGGTCTTACTGAACTAAAATCAAGGTGTTGGCAGGGCTGCATTTCTTTATGGTAACACAAGATGTCATTTTTTTCCATGCCTTTTTCAGCTTCTAGAGGTTTCCTGGGTGCCTTAGATTGTGCCCTCTTCTTCCATCTTCAAAGCCAGCAATGGCAGGGTGGGGCATGCTCACATTGCATCACTGCCTTTCTTTTTCACTTTTAAGGCCCCTTGTGATTACATTGAATATACCTGGATAATTCTGGAAAAACTTCCTATTTTTAAGAGCAGCTGATTAGCAAGCTTAATTCCATCTACTACCTTAAGTCTATTTTGTCACATAAAGTAACTAACATGTTTACAGGTTTTAGGAATTAGAATGTGGGCATCTTTGGAGAGCCATTATGCTGCCTACCACAGTTATATATTTACGATTTTCAGTATGTATAGATAAAAAAGTAAATACATATTTAAATGTGTGTATGTATTTATATATATGTGTGTGCATGTGAATAAACACATATTATTCCTTTGTTCTGCCTACTGGGAAATATGGGGTTAGTGACACTCCAATAGTAATGAGCACATGTGGAAGGGCCCAGAGCATGATTTCTAAATAACATTCTCCACTATAAAGAATGAGAACACATGGACACAGGGTGGGGAAACAGCACACATTGGGGCCTGTCGGGGGTGGCATAGGGGGAGGGAGAACGTTAGGAAAAGTGCCAGTGCATGCTGGGCTTAACACCTAGGTGATGAATTGACAGGTGCAGCAAATCACCATGGCATATGTTTACCTATGTAACAAACCTGCACACCCTCCACATGTATCCCAGAACTTAAAAATAAAAGTTAAAAAAAAAGAATGAGGGTTCATTGGAGAAATGGCTGATTCGGAGCTGAAGCATGAAAAAACACGATGTCCCTGAAGCATCTTTTGATGCCAGAAAGCAAGGAAATACACAAAGAAGGATGGGATGTACCAAAAAGATACAGAAGCCAACATGAAGGGGCATCTACTGGCTAAATTAAAGACAACTGGAGCATTAAAATCAATAGTGGTAGTAGTGCATTGTCATACAATGAATAAAATACGAAGCTATGAACCCATATAGATACTAGTAAGCAAGTGAACATATTGAAAGTTTGGTGAGGAATGAGATATTTATGTAGTTTTAAATTACTCCCCACAAAATATATATTAATTATAAAGGAAAAACAGCAACTTTACTCCGGAAAGGAAGGTAATACTATGTTAATGAAATAAGCAAAATGTAAATTAAGAATAAAATAACAAACAGAAATTCATCATTATTTAACAGAAGTCAAGAAAAGAAAGAACAGGGCATTACTCCTGTGATATTCCTGACAAAGATACAGGCTATGAATCCAATCGTAAATTTTCCACACTCGGCTACAGCGATGAAAACTCAGATTCAAAAAGCTTGACAAATCATAAATGAAGAGAAATAAAAATTTGACTATAATTATATTTTCAATGAAAACAATAGAAATCAGAAGAGAAGAAAAAATCTTAAAATTATTTATCCATATAAACTCTATTTACATTAGATAATTACACTACATAAAATAAAGACATTGAGGAAAACATAAACTAAGTTGCCACCAAAAAAAATCTTTACTGAGAATAAATGACAAAGAAATCAAAATATGAAGAAACCTTAATGAAGTCAGTTTGAAATTTAAAATCTTCTACATAAAAAACTCTAGGACTAAATGGTTTCACTGATGAATTCTGTCAGACATTCAGAGAATAACACCAATCTTAGACAAACTCTTTCAGAAATGAAGGAGGAAACATTTTCTAGCTTATTTTATGAAGCCCACATTATTCAGAAATGAAAATCAAAGGCCATAAAAAGAGAACTGTAGACCAATATTCTCCAAGAACATAATATAAAAATCCTTTTAAAAAGGTAATAAATCAAATCCAACCACATAGAAAAAGAGTGAATATACTATGATCAAGCATTTTTTGACAAGAAATTCAAAATCTGTTAAAAATCTGAAAACCAGTCAAAATACTTCATCAGAATAATAGAATAAAGGAAAACAACCACATCATTACATCAATGGTGTGGAAAAAGCATTCAGAAATATTCAGCACCATTTAAGGACAGCAACACTCAGCAAACTAAAAATAGAAGGAAACTTCCTCAGTTTAAGAACATCTGTTTAAAACCTAGAATTATCATAATTTTTAACATCAGACTTTAAGCCCATTGATTGATCACGAACAAGGCAAGACAATCCACACTCACCCCTTATATTTAAAATTCTATTGTAAGTCTAGTGCCACCACCAACACAAAGAAATAAAACCCACATAGATGAGAAGAATAGAAGCCAAACAGTCTTCATTTTCTGACTATATAACAATGTATGCAAAAAAAAAACCTTGAAAATCTACATATACTAGAGTAATAAATGATTTTAGCCAGATTGCAGGATTCAATACCAATCAACAAAAATCAATTAGATTTCTGTATTCTATTAATGTGAAATTCGAAAATAAATATTTTAAACTTTATTTTTAATAGTATTAAAAATGCTTAGTGAAAAATTTAATAAAAGATGTCTAACACTTACATAACAAAAGCTTCAAAACATTACAAATAAAAAGTAATAAGGACCTAAACAAATGCAGACATAACTACTGGAAGAGTCAACACTGTCTAGATGGCAGTCCTTTTCATATTGATTTAGACATTCAAGGCAAATTCCAATCAAAATTTTAACAAGATTTTTTTAAATTGGTAAGATTATTTAAAAATTTACATGAAAGAGAAGAGATCTAAACTAGCTGTCTTAGTCTGTTTGGGCTGCCAATAGCAAAATGCTGTAAACCTGGCAGCTTGTAAACAACAAATTTATTTCTCACAGTTCTGGAGACTGAAAAGTCCCAGATCAAGGCATCAGCAAATTTAGTGTCTAGTGAGGGCTGCCTTCTGGTTCACAGAAATGACGCCTTCTCTCTGTGTCCTCCCATGGTGGATGGGATAAGCAGCTCTGCGGGGTTTCTTTTATAAGGGTGTGAATTCCATTCATGAGGATTCCCCTTCAAGATGAGATCACCTTCCCAAGACTCCACCTCTCAATACCATAACATTAGTGTGTAGGCTTTCAACATAGGAATTTTAGAAAGACGGAAACATTCAGATCACAGCACTAACCAAAATAATTTTGGAAAAAAATTTAAAACTCATACAACACAATTTCAAGGCAATAAAAAGCTACATTAGTCAGGACAGAGAGATACTGAAGTAAAGATAGATCCATAAATCAATGGAAAATTCAGAAATAGACCTGCACTTATATGGAAAATTGATTTTCAACATAAGTGCCAAGTTATTTAAAGAGTGGAAAGTGTGCATTTCCAAAAACGGTGATGAAACTGCTATGTATATGTACAAAAGTAAAAAGAAAAATCATACACACACAATCTTCACCATACACACAAATTTGAAATGAATCAGGGACCTAAACGTATGAGCTAAAACTATAACACTTAGAGAGGAAAACATGGAAGAACTCATTTTAACACTAGCTTAAGAAAATATTTCTTGGACGAAACCAAAAAGAGTATATAGACATTGCCGGTATGAAAAAAAACTGGTAGAGCCATTTTGTAAACAGTATAGCAGTATGTTAAAAGGTCAGCCCTGCACTTACCGTATATCCTAGGTATTTACCTAAGAGAAATTAAAATGTGTGCACACACAAACTCTTTTATGTGAATATTCATAGCAGCATTATTCATAATAGCCCCAGACTGAAAACAGCAAATCCAAATGGTGCCAACTAATCAAATGGTAAAGATGAACAAATTTGACGTATTATATTATGAAATATCACCTAGCAATAAAAAGAAATAAAATACCATGGATCAGTCTCAAAACAATGCTAAGTGAAAAAAGTCAAATCTAAGACTATACACTGTATGTTCCATTTGAATTAAATTCTTAAAAAGGCAAAATTAAAGGGTGAAAATCAGATCAGTGTTTGCCACAGGGCTAGGAGTGAAGTGTCACAATATGAGTTCGTTAAGGTGAGAAAATTGTTCTGTATCTTGGTTATGGTGGATGTTACAGTGCTATATACAATTCCCCCAAATTGATCTAACTGTTCACTTAAGATGGATGGACTTTATGTAGACAATACCTTAATAAAATAAACTTTTAAAATGTGTTAAACTGCACTCTTGTATCACAATATACACAAAATTCTATTTTACATGTTTGTAGACTTAAATATGAAAGACAAACTTAAACTTTGACAGCACGATACAAGAATATGTTTTTTTCTGACCCAGGAAATGAGGCATTTTTTTTTTGAAACACAAAAAGCACTAGCCATAAATGCAAAGATTACTACATTCAATTTTATCAAAATTAAAAATTTATAGTAATTGAAAGCAAAGTAAACAACTTGCCCTGGTTGGCCTGGAGCTTTCCACGTTTTAGCAGTTTATAGCCTGTGTCCCAAGAAACCCCTCAGCCTTGAACAAACTGGAACAGTTAGTAACTGTATCAAAACTCATTAAACAAAGTGAAGACAAGCCCCAGCTGTTAATCAATATTTTCCACAGGTGTAAAAGACCAATAATTCTCTAGAATATTAGTAGGTAAAAGATGGCAAATATCTTATTGATAAATTCACAGAAGCCTTAAATAGACACTTCCAAGAAGAGGATACATGAAAAGCTAAGAAACATAAAAAGATGTTCTTTCCAGACTCACTTTTTTAAAAACATAGGAAATGAAAATTAAAAGTGAGATTGTAGTGACAGACCATTAGAAACCAACACATTTTTCAGAAATATTTCAAACTTGATGGCACCAAGTATAGGCAAGAATTTAGGGAAATAAAAAGTTGTATAAAACTCTAACATGTGAATGGATCAAAAAATTCTGTAGAAAAGAATTTGCTAAATAAAATTATGAAGTGAAAATTGTGTATATCCTATAAACTAGTAACCTGACTCCTGCTTATGGAGCTGTATAGAACTTGGAGCATGTATATCAATTGATATTCAGAGGAATCTTTATGGCAGCCTTGATGCTAGTAGAAATAAGGAGAAGGAAAAATAGAAGCAGTATAAATGTCCATTGAAAGGAGATGGATAAATTATAACCACATAGCAAAATACTGTTCAGCTATGAAAACAAGAATCATAGGTACGATTTCAACATGGATTTTAAAAGCTGTAGAAAAAAACCAAGTTGTGAAAGAACACCTATATATGGGATACAGTCTTTTGAAGTTCAAAACCAAGGAAAACAAAAAATTATTAATTTATGGGTATATGTATGTGACAATATTATTAGGAAAATACAAGAATTCTATTTTTTATTCATTACACTACTGAAATAAAAATGATAATAGCCTCAAGTGCTTGTAAAGATGTAGAGAAATGGGCATATTTACCAAGAGAGAATGTGATTGCCACAATATCGATAAGTAATGATTTTCATGACAATATCTACTAAAATAAAAAGTAATAATGTTAGTAATGATATCTATTGAACTCAAAATAAATATATGTTCTTGAACTAATGATCTCTGAACTCAAAATAAATACATGTCCATTTTTATGTATTGGAATTGATTCTTTAAAAATAAAATTGCTTCTAAGTAAATGTGTTTGTGCAAAGATGCATCATAAATTGTGTTAAAACCAAAATGGAAGCAAATGAAATATCCATCAATAGGAAAATAAGTAAATCAACTGTGGCATATAACTCTGCAAAATAATCCAGCTAATTGAAAGGCTGAGTTAGACTATGAGAGATAGTTATTTAATTTTGTTAGGTGAGAATAAAAAATTGTTAAAAAAAATGTGTAAATATGATCCTGCTTTTGTAAATAATTTATTTGTAAAATAAATAACTCAAGTCCTAAGCATTTGTGCATAGGTACGTATACACTTGTTTTGTGGGGGAAGAAATGAATTAATGCACATCAACTTGCTAATATTTCTTACCTTAGAAATGGAAATAAAAACGGAATGGGAAGAGATGATTAATTTTTAAATACACCTTTGCATTGTTCTATTGGTTCAAAAGAGGACATGTTACTTTGCTAATACACAAAACTTTAAACAAAAATATTTTTTCAAATACTTTATGTCCACTGGGGAAATTTTGGAATGTTTAGTTTCCAAAATGTGTTCCAGGGAATTGTATTTGATGATACATTTAAATAATTATCTTACTTAAATGATACCACATTACTTAATAATTTTACTTATGATATGAATTTTCAAGAGAAGGATTTTATTTGTAGAATTTTTTAAACATTTGATCACTTGGAATATCTCAAGAACTATAGCACCACAAAACCAATTTTCTGAAATAATGTCCTAATCTTACCTTCCAGACATAATTGCTCTCAACCTGAAGCACAGTTACTTCTTTTTGCTAGCATTTTCACTTTGTGTAGATCACATGGTACAAAAAATTTTACTTCCTTTTTCTTCTTAATGCTATGTCATGGACATTGTTCTGATCAGTATACGTATGTTTGTTTGTTTGTTTTGAGATGGAATCTCACTCTGTCACCCAGGTTGGAGTTCAGTGACACGATCTTGGCTCACTGCAACCTCTGCATCCTAGGTTCAAGTGATTCTCCTGCCTCGGCCTTGTGAGTAGTTGGGACTACAGGCATGTGCCACCACCCCCAGCTAATTTTTTGTATTTTTAGTAGAGACGTGGGGGCGTTTCGCTGTGTTACCTAGGATGGGCTCCATCTCCTGACCTTGTGATCCGCCCGCCTCGGCCTCCCAAAGTGCTGGGATCACAGGAGTGAGCCACCGCACCTGGCCCTTGTACATATTTCCTTTCTCTCTCTTTCTCCTTCCTTCCTTCCTTCCCTCCCTCCCTTCCTCCCTCCCTCCCTCCCTTCCTCCCTTCCTTCCTTCCTTCCTTTTCTTAAGTCTGCTTTTAGCTTCCCTGTCTTACTGCACCTGAAGGGAAAGGAATGTGCTTATTAAGTTTTACTGGGGCCCATTGTATGAAGATGAAGTTTGGCAGTTACCCAAGAGACTTTCCCCCCAACCGACCAAGCTATCTTATCTGTGTTTTACTCTCTGCTCTTTCTGGCTGCTTGTAGTTAGAGGAGACGTGATTTTCTTAAAATGCATGAGGCTAGAAAGGGAGGTGGAACTGAAAGTGGCGGTGTTTGTCTGAGATGACGGTGCTCCTGCTCTGTCAATACTGTTTTCCAAAATGATTCTATGCTTTAACTTCCAAATCGGTATATGAAAGTTCCTGTTGTTCCATACTCTCACCAACAACTGGCTACTGTCAGCCTTTTAATTTTAATATTCTGATGAGTGTTTAGTGATGTGTCATTTTGGTTTCAATTTCCATTACTTGATTACTGATGAGGATGAACACTTTTACATGTTTATGGGGCTGGTTAAAAAATTTTGTCCATATTCCTAAAGCTGTGTGTTCTCATTCTTTGATAGAGTGCTTTATAAATTATGATTATATGTTACAATTACATTTACCTGTACATTTATTTGTTTTTATGTTGTTTATTCTTTCTTGCATTTCAGAGCTTCCATATAACATATCTTCTTTCTGCACTGAAGAAATGTTCTTAGCTTTTGTATTGGTGCACATTCTGCTAGTGATGTATTTCCTTCATTTTTGTTTCTTTGAAAAGATCTTAAATTTACATTAATTCTTAGTGGGACTTTTTTCCTAAGTATTTTTTGTTTCTTTGTTTGTTTTGTTTTTTGGGGGTTTTTTTGAGATTGAGTCTCACTCTTTTGCTGGAGTGCAGTGGCACTATCTTAGCTCACTGCAACCCCTGCCTCCTGGGTTCAAGCAGTTCTCTTTCCTCAGCCTCCTGAGTAGCTGATATTACAGGCATGTGCCACCATGCCCGAATAATTTTTGTATTTTTAGTAGAGATGGGGTTTCACTATATTGACCAGGCTGGTCTCAAACCCCTGACCTCAGGGGACCTACCCACCTTGGCCTCACAAAATGCTAGGATTACAGGTATGAGCCACCATGCCCAGCCCTAAGTATGGCATTTTAGATTGTCTATCCTTTCTTTCAGTACTTTGAAGATATCATTCCTTCATATTCTTTCAGTTGTTTCTATTGATAAATAGGGGGTCTTATTGCTGATTATCTGAAGCTAATGTGTCTTCCCTTGCTTCTCTTTGTTTTTAAGATTGTAATTTTTGCCTTTAGTTTTTAGCAGTCTTATCATGGTCCTAGGCGTGGTGTGCTTTACATTAAACTTGCATATGATTTAGACATTTTCTGAATCTGTACTTTATTTTGTCATTTTAAAGAAATTCTTATGTTTTCTTGGCCTCTTCCTCTCCCCTTCTTTTCTTTCTGGGTCTCCAATTACATGAACATAAGACTTTTTTGCTAGATTCTCTATGTATGCTACATATTTTCCTGGATTTTTCATTCTTTTGTCTTTACACGCTTTATTTTGGGTCTATTTCGGGGTTTATCCTCTAGTTAACTAATTCTACTTTTGGCTTTGTCTAGTTTGCTCTTTAACACATATTACATTATTTATAGTTACTATATATATTTTTATGTCAAAAATTTTAATTTGGTTTCTTGTTATAGTTTTCAAGTCCCTGTTAAAATTATCAATCCTGTATTTATGTTCTTAAACATATTTAACAGAGTTGTTTATTAGTTTTATATGTGTCTGAAAGCTTCATTATATTTATCATCTCTGCATCCATTTTTGTTGTTTATTTTTTCTCTTGATCTTATATCATGTTATTTTAACTCCATAAAATCCTGTTAATTTTCTATTGAGGCCGGGCACCTGTAATCCCAGCACTTTGGGAGGCTGTGGTAGGTGGATCACCTAAGGTCAAGAGTTCGAGACCAGCCTGACCAACATGGAGAAACCCCATTTCTACTAAAAATACAAAATTAGCTGGTCGTGGTGTTGTATGCCTGAAATCCCACCTACTCGGGAGGCTCAAGCAGGAGAATTACCTGAACCCAGAAGGCAAAGGGTACGATGAGCCGAGATCATGCCACTGCACTCCAGCCTGGGCAACAAGAATAAAACTCCAACTCAAAAAATAATAATAATAAAAAAATTCTATTGAGCACTGAATGGTCTAAATAAAAATATATTCAGAAATTCAGTCTTAGGAGGTTTACTTTCTTCTAGAGAAGACAGAAACCTAGAGGATCCAACTCACAGATATTTTAATCTAGTATCAGCTATTAAATACTCAAAACATCGCTTCAATCCCTATGCAGGTTGATCTATTGACCTTTATTAAATAGAATGTAGCCCTTATGATCATGTTCTAAGACTTGAATGGAGTACTACACATCGTTAACAAGTACTGATTTGAAATCACAATCTTTTGTTTCCCCTACAAGCCCATGAGGCTGTTGAAATCTCCACTCTGTTTCCCTGCTCCTAATCTGCCTTTTGACAAACTGGGAAGATTTCGGAAAGAAAAATGGCTCTAAAGGCCAAACCTATCTCTCAAGATTTTGTTATGTTCTTTAATGTTGGCTTTTTAATTCTTTATCTCCTTATTGGCCCTAAAATTCATTCAGATAAATGAGCAAATTGTTTTGGTTTTAAACATTTTGCCCATTTTTTTAAAGATTTTTTTCAACAGAAAGTTAGTCTGAATTACATAGTCCACCATTCAGGAAGCAGGATTTCTGACTCTTCCTCCTATTTTTTAATATTTTGGGCAATTATTTTAATTGTGCTATTGCAGCGTTTTCAGTTTCTTAGCCATCTTTTACTTCACTAATCTGCATATTTTCATCTCATCCTACTATCTTTACTCTCAGTCAGTTCTTCCTTATGGGACTCTGCCTTTGTTTCAGAGAGGCAAGGTTTTCTTATATCTTGATGAAAATACAAGGCTGTTTTCTCAAATATTCATAAGGTTTTTATTCTTTGGAGTTTTCAGGATAATGGATCCTTTCTCTTACCTAAAATTTGTCTCCTAATTTATTCAAGTTGGTCTTTCTGTTTGTTTGTTGTTGTTTTTTAAGAAGTTATTTCAGGCTTGTTGACAGAGTTTATGAGTTTATAGATCACTATTAATTGCTTTCTGTCAGCTACAGTGGTAAGGTATAGACAGGTCTATAGCTGAATGGTGGGTTTATTTGTACAACTCTTAGACCAATTATCAATCAGCTGTCATTGAGTAGGTTTGAATTGGGCTAAAATAATATTTTCTTTGAAGATATAAAACAGCAAACATCATAAGCCCCAGTATGTACACTCTATCACAGTTCTTTGTGTTTCTGCCTTTCCCTCCTACTCATAATAGCACCTGGGAGGATTTTCCCTCTAGTATGCAGCAGTACAGAGTGTTTGTGTATGTCTAAGATACTCCAACCTTGACAATTTTTTTTTTGATTCAGAGTCTTGCTCTGTTGTCCAGGCTGGAGTACAGTGGCACCATCTCGTCTCACTGCAACCTCTGCCTCTCAGGTTCAAGCAATCCTCCTTCCTCAGCCTTCCAAGTAGCTGGGATTACAGACACATGCCACTATGCCCCACTAATCGTTTAAATATTTTTCATAAAGATGGAGTTTCATCATGTTGACCAGGCTGGTCTCGAACTCCTGACCTCAGCAGATCTTCCCACCTCAGCCTCCCAAAGTACTAGGATTACAGGCATGAACCACTGTGCCTGGCAGACAATTTTATTAGCTTCTAAGCCCCATATTCCTTATCAGTAAAATGGGGATAATAATATAACTGCTTTTGTAGGGTCATTAATTGAGATAATCAATGTAAATTTATTAGCATAGTGTCAACTTAATTAAATGTTAGTTATTATCAGCAGCAGTAAGAAGTAGTACCAACATCACTGCTATTAACTTGCTGCCTACCAGTCTCATTCCAATCTGCTGGATTCATATAGAGATGAGTTGATGAGATTGTGGGTGCTTGGGGAGTGGAACAGTTTGTTGGCTCTTTGAAAAGCAGTACTCATTGCAGTAAAGGGATCAACATTAAATTTTCTGGTAGGTGTAGTTTTATATGCATGTTAAGCACTGGACAGTGGAGGAAGTACTGGGCAGTCTCATATGCCTGTGGGTATCAAATACACAATAAAAGTAAGTGCAGTAGGCCAAGTGTAATTGAAAGGGCTGATAGAAACTGTGACAAATCTTAGCATGTCTGGTATTTTGTAGGTAGACATACTTTAGCTCCAGTTAATGGATACTGTGTTGAAATGCAGGTTGAGTGATTTCTCCAGATGATGGTCTTTGAGATTTTTAAGTGAAATAGGCTTTCATATTTATGTGAATACATTTTTAAAAAATATCCAGGAGATCAATCAAAATCTGTATGAGCTGTATATGGCCCATGATCTGTGCCTTTATGACCTCTAACCCATAAGATAAAGCCCACATCTTATCAATAGCATCCCATGACTGGTGCTATGGTTTGAATGCATTGTCCCTCAAAATTCACATGTTAAAACTTAAACTTCAATGTGATAGTATTAAGAGGTGGGGCCTTTAGGTGATGATAAAGTCATGAGGGCAAAGCTCTTATGGATGGGATGAGTGCCCTTATAAAAGGGCTGGAGGAAACTACCTAGGCCTTTTTGCCCTTCTGCCATGTGAAGATACAGTAACAAGGCACCACCTTAGCAGCAGGGAGCAGCCCTCACCACATGCCAATTCTGCTGGTACTTTGACTGTCCAGCCTCTAGAACTGCAAGGAAGATACTTCTGTCCTAATAAATCACACAGTCTCAGGTATTTTGTTACAGCAGCAGGAACTGACTAAGACAACCTAATTTCAGAAATCCCCTTCAGAGTTCTTTCACCCCTTGTTGACTTTTTCTTTATGCTCTGTTAATGTCAAAGTGCTTCGAAGAATCCTCTGTCTTCTTAGCCCCTGGTTTGTCATAGTGACTAACCCTATGTAGTTTTCATGTTATTCTGGTCATACAGACATCATAGTATATGAGGCACAGTTTTAAGACATCTGTTTTTCATCACCCCCTTTCCACCATTCACTTCTTTTTTTGTTTTTGAGACAGAGTCTTGCTCTTGTTGCCCAGTCTGGAGTGCCATGGCATGATCTCGGCTCACTGCAACCTCTGCTTCCTGGATTCAAGAGATTCTCCTGCCTCAGCCTCCCGAGTAGCTGGGATGACAGGCATGTGTCACCACATCAAGCTAATTTTGTATTTTTAGAAGAGACAGGGTTTCTCCACGTTGGTCAGGTTGGTCTCGAACTCCCGACCTCAGGTGATCCACCCACTTTGGCCTCCCAAAGTGCTGGGATTACAGGCGTAAGCCACCACACCCAGCCAACCATTAACTTCTTGAAGCTGAAACCCATGTCCTCTCCATCTCTCCCCTCAGTGACTAACACATAGTTGGCCCTCAGAAAACATGTGTTGAAATGAACTGAATTTATTGAAAGGAATATGGGAACTGTTATAATCAGTTTTTTTGCACAAGGACAGATGGGGCATAGAGGGCATGAAAGCAAACACTTATTATGTATCCTTCTCTTACACATCATTTTTATGTCTGAACAACCAAAGATTTGTTAAGACCCCAAGGGCAAAATATGCTTGAGGCACTTCCAGTAGGATTATTTTCCTGTATTATACCATTCAAATAGCAATGACAAAATTGGTATAATAGTAACCATAACTATAATTTATTTAAGTGATTATGAAACAATGTTCTTTACTAAGTAGTTTATAGGGAGTATGTTTTTGATCTTCATGCCATCTATATAAGGCACATATTGTTATTTTTCCCATTTACCAGATAAATACCTTGAGGCTTACAGAGATTTCTTATAATACTACAACTGGAAACTGGTGGTTTCAGTACCCAAACCCAGGTCTAACTCCTCTCCTCTTTATGCCACTTCACCAGTGACCAGCGACATCAGTGACCTCTGGATGATTTTCTGTCCTAACAAACTTGAACCCAGAAAGAATCCACACTTTTTTTGTGTGTTTTTTTTCCCTAGCAGTTTTAACAAAGGTAAAGGACCAGAACAAGATCAGAAGCACTCTGGATAAAAAATATATATATACTGCATTTCATAGCTCAGATTGTGCCTCTAAGCATGCTTTCAGTATACAGATCCTTTTAGAAAAAGAGGCACCCTAATGAATGGACTGGTTTCTGAGAAATCACTTCTCCCTGCCTGAAAATAGAGGACAAAGCAAGGGCCCTGGAGTCATGTATTCTTGAGTTCAAATCTCCACACTGTCACTTTGTGACCTTCCATGAATCAACTATATTCTTTCAGGTTTATTTGCCTTATATATAAAATAGAAATGATAATGCTCTGCTAGGCTCACAGGTTTATTATGAAAATCAAATGACAAACTGTGTGGGAAAGAGCTTTTGAAACTGTAGAGCACCATACACCCGGAAAGAATGGTTATTATTCTGCTGAAATGGCATTCCCCAAGCCATTTTTTTATGAAAGTAGAGATTTGGGGCAGAGTCTAGGGATGCACTGTGTGTAGTGGCCCTGCCTTGACAACCGTATAGTGATTTCAGTAATCAGCAAATCAGTGGAAACCAGGCTATCAAAGCTAGACATATACATTATATTATATAGACTTCTGCTTTGCCAGGGACTTATAGTCTCACCTTGTAATAAAGCAATACATATTTTGTTAAAACACCCATCAATGAGCAATAAAAAGCAAGAAGGAAACAATTAAAAAAAAGATCGTGACCACAGAAGCAAACCTCTGTGGAGACGGAGGGAAGAAATCCAGTGTGCTTTTTATTAATACATAGCTCCTACCCAAACTCATTTTTATAAGAACCTCAAGCCAAGTAGACATGATTTTCATCATACTTATGTCCATACAATAGAGAGGAAATTTCCACTCAGCTGTCAAGTGATGCTAAAAAAAGCAGGCTGAGATTTCTCTTTCCTTCAGGCATTATGTGTATCAAACCCACAATCTCTGATTTAAAGCTATCCTTTGTATGACAATCTGTTTTATAAAACAAAACCAATCTCTGTTACTCTCCCATGTTCCTTTTACCAGGAAATAAACAACTTATTTGTTATCAGTTTATTTATCATAGATTTACTCTGGGAGAATGCCATGGGACTTTGGGGCTTGGTGCTACTGAATTATCAGATGTGATTTGGATAGTATTTCATAGCAGGACAGAGCCTGTCTCATGAAAAGCCCACTTGTTGTCTATTAATTAATAACTAGTGAATGAGTCTGTGCATAAAAAAGCCAGTAGATAAGTGAGAAACACACCAGTAGGTGACAGAATATGCACATTAAGAAAGAGAAAGGCAATTTGAAACATTTAAAAGAGAATAATGATTATAATGATTATACTAGTAATGATACTAAAAGTAAGCACTTATTGAACACTTGTCAGGCACCATCCTAAGCATTCACATACAACATTTAATTCTCACAACAACCTGTGAGGTAAGCCATATTATTATATTGATTGTACAGATGAAGAAACTGAGGCAGAAGGACGTTAAGGAAATCCCCAAAGCTTGACAACTGCAAAGAGGCAGAGAACCTACAAAGTTTAAATTTTTTAAATTATACTGTAAGTTCTGGGGTACATATACAGAATATGGAGATTTGTTACATAGGTATACATGTGCCATGGTGATTGGCTTCACCCATCACCCCATCATCTACATTAGGTGTTTCTCCTAATGCTATCTCTCCTGTAGCCCCCAACCCCATGAGAGGCCCTGTCGGGGCCTGTGTGAAGCTCCCCTTCCTGTGTCCTTGTGTTCTCATTGTTCAACTCTCACTTATGAGTGAGAACATGCAGTGTTTGATTTTCTGTTCTTCTGTTAGTTTACTGAGAATGATGGTTTCCAGCTTCATCCATGACCCTGCAAAGGACATGACCTCATCTTTTTATGGCTGTATAGTATTACGTGGCATATATGTGCCACATTTTCTTTACCCAGTCTATCATTGATGGGCATTTGGGTTGGTTCCAAATCTTTGCTATTGTGAACAGTGTTGCAATAAACATATTTGTGTATGTGTGTTTATAGTAGAATGATTTATAATTCTTTGGGTATATACACAGTAATAGGATTGCTGGGTCAAATGGTATTTCTAGTTCTAGATCCTTGAGGAATCACACTGTCTTCCACAATGGTTGAACTAATTTACACTCCCACCAACAGTGTAAAAGCATTCCTATTTCTCCACATCCTCTCCAGCATCTGTTGTCTCCTGACTTTTTAATGATCGCCATTCTAACTGGTGTGGGATGGTATCTCAATTTAGTTTTGATGTGCATTTCTCTAATGACCAGTGATGATGAGCTTTTTTTCATATGTTTGTTGGCTGCATAAATGTCTCCTTTTAAATTTTAATTTAAAAGGAATCATATGGCTGGGCATGGTGGCTCATACCTGTAATCCCAAAACTTTGGGAAGCCAAGGCAAGAGGGTCATTTGAGACCAGGAGTTGAAGACAAGCCTGGGTAAAATAGTGAGACCCATCTCTACAAAAAATAAAATAAAATAGCTGGGTGTGGTGACAAGCACCTGTAGTTCCAGCTACTTGGGAGGCTGAGGCAGGAGGATCCCTTGAGCCCAGGAGTTGGAGGTTGCAGTGAGCTGTGATCACATCACTATGTTCCAGCCTGGACAGTAGAGTAAGACCCTGCCTTAAGAAAAGAAATTATTGATTTTTCTTCAAATAATCTCCTGGTATTACCAGCCTTTGCTTGGCATAAAGACACAGAAATAAAGAAAACATTATTCTTGACTTCCAAGAGCTACTTTCTAACTAAGACACTGTCTTGCTTTGTTGACCTTATTCTATTTCCTAGGTCACAAGCTCACATTTCACTCACTGACCACCTTCTACTTCCTGGGTCATAGTTCTAACTTAAGTTCTTGATCTAGGAAGTTGAAGTAAGTCAGTAAAATAAAGTTAGAAATCTGCATTCACTGACCTTGTTCTGTTTCTTCGGTCATTAGCTCACGTCTCTTAACTGACCTTGATTTTGCTCCTTGGTTCTCCTTACTAGAATATAGACATATTTGGACCTCAAAAATAAAGATGCAAAAACATGAAATATTACCTTCATGGTTGCTGCTTTGTAAGCAATACCAAGAATGGAGAAAGCTTTTGTCTGTTTGAAATCTTTTTATCCTGAAAGTAACAAAGCATTAGGGAACCCGGCATTTAGACTGAGGCCACAAAGAGTCTTCTGAGGCTTATTTTCTCTGAAGTAAGAAAAAAGTGTTGCAACTGTGAATTCAGATCCTGCAACTGTCACAGTGCAAGCAGTTCAACCTAAAAACAGTAAATCCAGAATACCCCTCTGGGTCTTTCTTTTTTTAAATTGAGATTTCCATATAGGAGTCTTTTTCCTTTAATAATAAATAAATAAGACAGTTCTATGTCTTACTAGCTTCTGTCTATTAATTCTCTGAATGTAAGACAGACGTGCAATTCAAGAGTGGTGAAAGCAGCAAAAGTATGTTTTGTTAAAAAAAATTATGGAATTCAGGGTAGCATTAAAAAAGCATAGCTGTTAATGACACTCTTTCCAGCCACTGCTGGGTAGCTGAGACTAAAGATCAGCAAGACGTAGGTCACATCTGTGCTTAGATCTTTGAGTGTTAGGTTCCCCTCCATAAATGAGGAAAAAAGTACAAAACTATCAGTATCTCTTCAAGTAAAAAAAATATAGATACACATGTACATATATATACACACATACACACATATATATATGAATAACTAATTTTTATTGACAGCTTACTAGGTGTCAGCACTGTGGTAAGGTTTTATGGTATGTACATCAACTGAGGACTCAAACTGGAAGTGCATGACATGTATTTTTTATATGTTGGCATGGTTTTACCCATTAGATGTGCCATTGTTTTAAAATTAGTTGTCATCATTTAAAAATGGGGGAATTTTACCATGTATTTTTTCCTTTCCGATTGCTTCTTCTTTTTGTTTTTAAATGGCAAAGCTGAGTAACAAATGCCTGTGTTAGGTTAGACACATGTTCTGCAGTTCCCTCCAGGTCCCACTCTACCCTGTCATGTGGCACACAGCTCACGTCGCCAATGATACTATCTTCTTGGCCTCTATAGACTTTTGAATTTGCCACATCTGCATCACAACTTAATCCTTGAAAAAGCCCTGTAGTGTAAGCATTGGCTTTTGTGAGAACATAAAAATAAAATCTATTTTTAAAAGAAGTTTTTCAACTCATGCTAGTTAACTTTCTCCTTCACTTTTTATCTGAAAAATCTGGTTGGGTTTCAATGAGGATGGGAAGGCTTATTCTTAAAAGTTTAATTAAATACTGCAGAAAATAGACGCTTTTTGAGGGAAGCTTTCATTCAAAGAACCATAAACTGCTATTCAAAGGAAATTCAAACGCAAACACAAATCCACCAAATGTCCACTCCTGCTATTAAAGGTAGATGAGTCACATCATTACCTGATTTCAACCAAAGAGCTTATTAAGGTGAAAATGTTTTAAGAATTAGAATAGGTTTTGAACTGGAATTTGGTTACTTCCAAAAGAATTGCAGGTTCGAAGAATAAAAGCATGGGGACTAATTTTGGAGATGGATTGTAAATTATTTATGGAACCTTTGAAAAAGGTCGGCTTCACCAGGGCCCTCTGAGAAATGCAATACTGCTATTCCAGATGCTCCTTCCTAAGGATGCCTGCTCTTTATCAGCATCCCTGTCTCCATGGTGATAGGTAAGTGTTCATCCCTCCACCTCCCTCCCCAGTCTCTACCACCCACAGCAAACCTTAGCAGGATGAAGAGCCCTCTGGGGGCCATGCACTGCAGCTTCAAGACATAAATAATGCCATGGGTGGTTGCCACGGCAGTACTTCATCCACAATCTATTTACCCCAAGGTACACTGGCGACGCACTTAAGCACATCGAAACAAGAACTGATACATTTCAATAAATCACTCCAGCCAGGTGGTCACCAAGCTAGTATTCCGAGAAGCTGGGGTTACAGCTTTGAAAAAGGTCTATAATTCATCATTAGAAACAATACTAGGCTTGGAGTCCATCCCAGGCATGGAGTGCTTCTTCAGTTTTATACAAGAAGGCCACATGGTCCCTTTAATAGAATGCCAGGAAAATTCAGATTTGGATTCAGGCAAACCTAGGGCTAATGTCTGCTTTCTTTACTTAGCAGTTGTGGGGACCTGGTCAAATCAATTTACCTATTGAACAAAGGTTTGCCCTTGTGTAAAACGCAAGTAATACTACATATCTCAAAATTGTTGTGACTATGAAAGGAAGTTTATATGTGGATAGTGACAAACATATAATGGCAATATTAATTGGCAGTATTATTTTTATGATGGGAGGGGATCTATAATGGGAGGTCATTATAGAATGGTGGGTAGTCATTAAATAATTAAAAGATAAGATCTTGCAAATTAAAGATCCCATTCCATCTCTCTCCTCCACCCAACCACGTAACATACACATGTGACTAGTAGCAACTTGTACTCAAGATCTGCCGGCAGCTAGAGTGTAGGCAAATACTACCCGTGTGGTTCACAGTTTAGTTCCTCCCTCAAGTACTCTACTGAAGTCTAGCATGCAATCTCTTCCACAGAGTGGACATCTTGCCCCCACACCCTCAATAACATCAGTGTATCTAATCAAGCTTCGAAATTGTGTTGAATGCAGATGTGAGACTTGGCTTGGATTCATTCTTCTCCAAAAAGAATGCATGTTATTTTTAGAATCAAGCTTGTCTGAGTCTTCTTGCCAATGTTTCACTGCCAACTGTTTTAATCCACTCTTGCACTACTATAAAGAACCACCTGAGACTGGGTGATTTGTAAAGAAAAGGGGTTTCATTGGCTCACGTTCCACAGGCTGTAAAGGAAGCACTGGGGGGCCTCAAGAAATTTTCAATCATGGTGGAAGGGAAAGGAGGGAGCAGCACCTCTCATGGCCCGAGCAGGAGGAAGATTGGAGGCAGGTGCTACACACTTTTAAACAACTCAAGAAAACTCACTATTGCCACAACACCACCAAAGGGAGTGGTATTAAACCATGAGAAACCGGCCCCATGATCCAATCACCGCCCACCAGGCCCCACCTCCAAATGGGGATTACAATTCAACACAAGATTTGGGCAGTGTCACGGATCAAACCATATCACCAACTGCTCTCGATTTTCCTGATCTTAGATGAATATTTCCCTGTCAACAAAACTCAAAGTGGAGTAAGCATTATCATTCCCACCGTGACACGTGAAACCTGAGGGTCACAAAAGTCACGTGACTCATCCACGGCCACACAGTTTGTGAGTAACAGAGCTGAACGGCACACAGGTTGTCTGATCCTTACTCTTACTCCAGTACTCACCACCCTGCTTGATGGTGCCTCTCATAATAATCTATTAAAATTTTTTTTACATTGCAAAAGTGCTATCGATAATATCAGAATTAGTTTCGCTTTCAAAAGGCACAGTTATTTCAGGTAATGTTATAAAGAAATCTCATGGTAATTGAAGTGGTTGAATTCTTTTAACAGTTATCAGCAATCAAGCCTGACAAATCAGTTGTTCTTTTTTAATCACAGCCTTCTTGCCATAATCAGAGGGATGACCTACTTAGCCATGGGAATATTTGCTTCACTCAAGTTAATTTTGCTGGTAACATGCACTTATGTGTTTAATTCCATTTTTGATCCAAACTGCCACAATTACATCTGTCTATAGCAGGTTCTCTAAGAAGAACGTAAAAGCCCTTTTACAAGTTTGTCTTGCTTGCTCGAAAGTGTAATCATTTTCATTTCATCAAGGTATCCCTGGTCTTCAGGGATTCCAAATTGGAGCAATTCTTGGTTATAACTCATCATTTTACAGATGTCTCTTTTATAACAGTCTTCTCATCTTTGGCAGAAGTTTCACAACCTTCTCCAACCTTCGGGATGGAAATTTAGACAGATTTCCTACAAACACTTAGGAGCTACATGACTTAAGAGAAAGGCTGAGTGTGAAAACATTTCTGATGCTTCAGCTCTAAGTTCATCTTAGGCTTGTCAATGCTTCACCACCAGCTACATTAGTCCATTCTTGTACTGCTCCAGTTCCCTCTTGGACTTTGTACAAATGACCCAGGAAAGATATGCTTTTCTTTAACATGAAACATGATCTTTCTGGTTTTGAGAAACTTTATGGGCCTTCTTCTATTTTGACTTTTATTTTAAAATTTAGATATTAGGATAAGACATAAAAATTCTTTCATTGCAGGTACACAAGTTCAACCCCTCAAAAAAAGAATCCTTGTTTGTAATCCTATTCTTTTCTTACTGCCAGTGTTCCATCTTCATGACCCTGTTTCTAGCCTCTATCCAAACATCAACTGGTGTGTGTGTGTGTGTGTGTGTGTGTGTATGTGTGTGTGTGTCATTTGCCTCATACTTCAAAATAAGAATTATGTGATCATAATCTTATCATGAAATAATATATTAATTTTGATACCACTAACTTTGCATGTATGCTCTTTGATAATGGGTTGCAATTCTTAGTTCAAATTATAAGGGTAAAAGAGAATGTGGTGTTAAGGTTGTAAGTTTCAAAATATTTTTTAAAAACTTTATCCTTTGACTATGAAACGTGTAACAGATGATTCTTATCGATTTATGAAAGCTATTTTTAAAATCTCTTTATGAGCATTATTCTGTTAGTTGACACATTGAATTATTGTTGTATTATGCCAGATCATAAAACTGGGCGCTTATGTAGTATAAATCACACTGTTAAGAAGTCGCTTTCCCTCAAGTTCTGAATTAATGAAGTTTACACAAGAGTTTTTCTAGTATTTTTTGAAAGGTTGATTCAAAAAATATTTAGCAGATAGAGGTTTTATGCTATTGTTCATACATTTGTACACAATCTAAATAAGCTGCAACATAAATGCATACTACGTATTTATAAACTGTCTGATAAAATCTATGTAAATTTTACACTCTATTGACGTAACCTGGTCTTACTCAGGGCTTCTCAACCTTGGTGCTGTTGACATGATGGTCTGGATAATCCTTTGTTGTGGGGTGGACAGGGCAGGGCTATCCTATTCCACTGTGGGATGTTTAGCAACATCCCTGCCCTGTACACACAAATTGCTAGTAGCAACCCCACCCCCTTTGTGACAACCAAAAATTTATCCAGACATTACCAAATGTCTCCTGGGGAAAAAATATTTGCTAGTTAAGAACCGTGGGGCTATCCAATGAATGGAGGTCACAAAACACTCCTTTCTTTAAAAAAAAAAAAATTAACCATGTTTAGTATAACTCATTAGCTCAGCTGTTTAGAGTACAGTAGTAATGAGTTCAAGGTCAGAAGATTGATCCTTATGAGGCTTAAAACATTCATTCAACCAGCATGTATTGAGTGGTCTGCAATTGCTTTGCACAATGCAGAATCCAGAGAGAAATGCCAGAAAAACATAAAAAGGCAGCCAGGGCTCTCCAGGAGTTTGTGATCCTACATGTAAATGAAAGAAAAAGAAAGGCCAAATCAATGATAAAATCAGTCAGAGTGTGATTGGTGGATATCAGGGATTGAGAAAAGCTCTGTAAACATTGAAGGGTGGAAAGAATGCGGTCTGGCAGAGAATAAACAGAGTTGGTTCCTCCCAGAAAGGACAATTATTGATAGTTAAAATTTAGTGTTCACTAAGCAGCACACTAAATACTTTGTTATAGCCTGGAAATCTTCTATATATGACAGAAGTTAAGTTCTGTCACTAGAATCACCAGACCTTGGCTACTTAGGGGATTTAACTCTTCCTTTGCCTATTTCACTGGATGGCCAAGATACTTATCCTCTTTGCATGTTCATTTTCTATGTATCAAATGGGAATAAATATAAGATACAGCTGTTTTGAGGCCAAAAAGAGACAATAAATGAAACCACTTTAGTACAATCCCTATACAAACAATAAATAATAGTGAATATATTTTATTCTCCTTATTTATATTATTGTTATTCATTTATGTGTCCAATTAAATCCAGGCCTGTCTGCCTTTGGGCTGTTCCCTCTATGATTTGCTATTTTCCTAGAGTGTGTGGGGGTCCCTGTTGGAATGCAGTAGGAGCTCCATGACCTCCCTGGTGAAAGACAGTGGGCTACATAATGACGATCTTGAGCTATTCACAAGCGAGAGGAGCTACTTCAGGATTTGGAGCATTGCTCACCTAAGACCCCAAAAAAGCCAGTGTAGCTGGACGCAACAAAAGAGAAAAAGGAAATGTGGAATTCCTCATCTGGAGGGGAAAAGGTAGCAGGAAGCAAATCTGGCAAACTTTCCTAGGTGACAATAAGGAACCTGAATTTTATCTTGAGGTCAATGGGATGCCATGCAAGGATTTTCAACAGAGCAGTGACAAAAATCAAATTGGCCCTCTGAAAAGATCACCCTAGCTATTTGAAGGATAGAGAATAAATTGGGTTATGACAAGCCTAGAAGCAGCAAAGTCAATGGAAAGGCTAAGTGACAAATGGTAGTGCCCTGGGCTTGGCTGGTAATAAAAAGTAGAAACAAGTAGATGGCATTTGGAGTAGATGGAAGCAAAAGAAGATGTGTCTGTTGGTAGAATTAATAGGAAGTGGTATTAGCCCATTTTCACACTGCTATAAAGAACTACCCGAGACAGGTCAATTTATGAAGTAAAGAGGTTTAACTGACTCACAGTTCTGCAGGCTGTACAGGAAGCATGGTTGGGGAGACCTCAGGAAACTTACAATCATTGCAGAAGAGTAAAGGGGAAGCAAATACCTTTTTCACATGGAAGAGCAAGAGAGAGAGAAAGAGAGAGAGAAGGGTGAAGTGCTACACATTTTTAAACAACCAGATCTCATGAGAACTCACTCACTATCACAAGAATAGCAAAGGGGAAATCCACCCCCATGATCCAATCACCTCCTACCAGGTCCCTCCCCCAACATTACTTATTACAATTTCACATGAAATGTGGGTGGGGACATAGAGCCAAACCATATCAGAAGTTCTTCAGCTACGTAAGTGGCAAAATTTAAGTATTACTTTTTACTCTACTTCATAGCTACCTCCTCTTCTAACCTAGATAGCTATAAACCACCAAACATTGATATAACAAGATTTTCTATTGGTTTAAGTGAGTGTAACTCCCAAAAATGGTTAAAAAAAAAAAAAAAAAAAAAAACCTCAAATTTTATAGTCTTTGCATTTTTGCTGAAAACAGTAAATGTCTATGGAAAGAATGAATGGATGATATTGGGTTAATTACATCCATCTCTGTATATAAAGAAAAACATGGCTTGCCCAAAGTGTGATATTTACTTTCACGTACTCCATTAGTATTTAGCATTTACCAGGTTATCCATCTCTTTCAGGAAAACTTCAGATAAGTATATGTTTCAAAAATATACTGTCTTGGTTTGACATCTAGTACACTGCCATCATAAAATAACACGGCAGCTGCTGAATGCTTTCCTATAAGCATGTCTTTCATTAACTTTAAATGGATTCACTGATACATTCAACAGATGTTTTGAGCTAGTACTCTATGCCATGTGTTGCACTTGATGCTAGTCATAAAATGAAAACAAGATAGACTACTATGCTCAACCAGTTTATAGGCTAGACGGGATTCAAACGAGTAAAAAGCAATTTCAAAAAAAGTCACCAATTGGTTTGAAGGAGTAAGTATAAGGTCCTGGAGGAATAAGACACTTTGCTCCTCTAGGAGGAGCTAATATGGAAGTACAAACCTGAGAATAATCAGGACTAGCCTGCAATTGGTGAATTGGGAGGAAAAATACTTCATGTGGCGGTCAGAATATATGCAAATGTCCGGAGATAAATGTTAAAATTGCATGTTTCAAATATCTTAGAATGGCTAGAATGGACAACTCTACCAGTGGTGACCTACCAGGCACAAAATTACAAAGGAATCTATAGTCCCTGCTAAATAGTTGGCTTGAATCATCTAAATGGCAAGGCATTATAAAAGAATTTTAAGCTGGGGATTAACATGATCAAGTATGAAATTTAGAAAGACCCCTTTGACTACAGGGATCATTCTGAGTAGGAGTGGAGAAATCAAGTAAAAAAGACTAGGAAAATTAATTGAAAGTTGTATGTGTTATTGTGGGCTGGAAATAATGCATTAAAAAAAACTGAGTATGAATGGACAGGAGTAGATTTTTATGTTTATTTAGTTGACAGAATGGACAGGTCTTGATGATTGATTGGATGTGATGGGTAAGTCACAAGAGATGTCAAAGACAATGCCCAGGTTTCTGACTGAAGACACGAAATGCATGATGGTGCCATGGAGTTTGTGAATATGAGATAAATGGTTACAAGTGATAAAAGACATGATAATAAGTTGTACTTTGGACATGTTAAGTTTCAACTATCTACAGATCATTTAAGCAGAGATTGCCACATGTAGTTTGATTCACTATATTCACAGGAGAGCTCTGTGCCAGACTTGGAGATTTTGTTGGCATCAGCATACTCTGCAGTAAGAATTCTGATTGAATATGGCCCATAAACAGAGGAGTCAGGATTTTAGTGACAGCGTTGTGTGAATTAGCCCTTCATCGTTTTCCTGGGGCTGTTATAATTTCTCTATATAATCAATGATGTGCTAAGCAAACAGTGTCTGAAGGGTCATTTCAGTGACTTTGTGGCATTAATCTGTAATTAGGTTCCCACTAATTCCTGTTTACCATGATTTAAATCTACAGGCAATATGCCAATCAATGTCTACATATTGAGTGCCCCATATATGCTCAGCACAACTTTCTGAACCCCGTTTGGAGTTCTGGATATGGTAACCAGGATTAAGAGGAACTTGCAGAGTAAATTACAGTCCTAGACATAAAGAAGCAGCAAGTATACATTTTTTAAATTCAAGATGGTTTGGCACCAAATAGCAAGGATGATACAGAAACCAAGAGACAATGTGAGGGTCAAGATCCTGGTGAAACAGGATAGAACAAATGCAAAGTCGGGAGGACAAGAATAGCAATTAAAGGACAATTTAAGTGCTTAAGCATCTACAGCTTGACTTCATCATTTATCAAGTGCATAGTATTCAGATGGGCCAAATTAGCTTAAAAAGTAGAAGGTGTGACCTGGCGCAGTGGCTCATTCCTGTAATCCCAGCACTTTGGGAGGCCGAGGAGGGTGGATCACAAGGTCAAGAGATCAAGACCATCCTGGCCAACGTGGTGAACCCTCATCTCTACTAAAAATACAAAAATTAGCTGGGTGTGGTGCATGCCTGTAGTCCCAATTACTCCAGAGGCTGAGACTGGAGAATCTCTTGAACCTGGGAGGTAGAGGTTGTAGTAAGCCGAGATTGTACCATTGCACTCAAGCCTGGTGACAGAGCGAGACTCTGTCTAAAAAAAAATAAAAGTAAAAATAAGGTGTGACAGACATTTTGCATATCGATTTTTGGTTTTTTTTTTTTCCACAATTCTAGAACTTTATTCTAGACATTTCGAGTTAAGGTAGTATTTTTCACTTGTGGTCAATCCCCCCTTATCTAAATCTGTTATAAAAGAATTCTTGAAATAATTATAAGTGGATATTTCTTATGAATATTTACTGTGTGTCACTGAATGCACATTTTGTATGCTTTGTTCCATTTAATCCTCACAATGATCTCACGGAGTTTTGATTTTATTATTGAGCTTGTTTTACAGTTGAGGAGAATAAGTCTTTGAGAAATGTATTTATTTACTCATTTGAAAATATTTATTAAATGTTCCTGGGTGTTTATCCTCACTAGAACAGATAAATTATATGTATTCGTGGCAGAATACTATGAAATAATGAAAATGAATAAATTACTGCCACATCCAACAATATAGAAAAATCTTGCAAATGTTATTATGAGTAAAAAACGTTTTATCAAAAATAACACATACTGTATGAATCCACTCTTTTAGAGTTCCAAACAAGGTAAAATGAATCAGTGATAGCAGGAAACAGTATAATGGTTACCACTGGGAAGGAAAGAGGGCTGTGATGGGAAGGGGCATGAGAAGGGTTCCAGGGTGCTGCTAATATACTATTCTTTGATCCGGGTCATGGCTGCATGCCTGTGTTCACTTTGTGAAGATTCATCAAGCTGCCCACCTATGATTTGTGCACTTCTCTATATGTATTATATTTCAATTATAAGTATTTTCTTGAGGACATAGAGAAAAGTTTTGGGGAGCAAGTAATCTGTAGACCACTAATTTTAGATGTTAAAATGCTAGTATTAACCTGCTGTTTACCAATCTTGGTGAAAAGTGGGACTAATAGTGAAAGACTTTGATAGTTCAGAACATGGGCTGAGAGAACTGTTTATTGCATGCCTACTGTGTATCGGTGATATGGTTTGGATGTGTGTCCCCTCCAAATCTTGTGTTGGAGGTAGGGCCTGGTGGGAGGCATTTGGCGGATCCCTCATGAATGGCTTGGTGCCCTCCCCAAGGTAATGAATGGTAATAAGTTCATGCAAGATCTGGCTGTTAAAAAGAGTGGAAGCTCCCCCATCTCTCTCTTACTCTCTCTCTCTCTCTCTCTCTTTTTCTCTCTCTCTCTCTCTCTTTTTCTCTCTCTCTCATCACGTGATGTGTCTGCTTCCCTTTCACCTTCTGCCATGACTGTAAGCTTCCTGAGACCTCACCAGAAGTAGATGCCAGCAGTATGCTTCCTGTGCAGCCTGCAGAACCATAAGCCAAAATAAACCCTTTTCTTTATAAATCACCCAGTCTCACGTGTTCCTTTATGGTAACGTAAGATGGATTACTACCGCTGGCTTAGCGTTGTGTGATTTACATGCACAATCAGTTCTTTAAGTCCATTTCCCCATTTTTAAGTGAGGAAATTGAGATTCCTGTTGTAACTGGGAAGAACAACAAAATTAAAATACTGCCTGCAAGACTTGTTTTATTCTGCCTTTGCTTTCCTCTGAAAACTTGCTCTAGTTTACACTCTGCCTCCAGGAACCCCAGCCTTCTTTCAGTTGACCAAAGTCACCATTCTGCTGACCCCAGGTTTTTGTACATGCTGTTTCATAGTCTGAACTGCCAGTCTCTCTCTTCATTTGCTATCTCTTGTTTCTCCTTTAGATCTCAGCTCATGGATACTCCTTAAGGATGCTTTCCTTGCCTTCAATACCGGTTCCCTTGTTCAAGTTTTAAAGGACCGTGTCCCTTTCCTGACAAGCCCTGAGCTCTGGATATAATTACACCTTGATTAGCAGGATTAATCGTTTAAGATTTTTTTCATCCTTAGTAAATCATAAACACTGTAGGAGGACCTACCATGTATTTCTTTGTAGACATTAGCATGTACTATCGTGCACACATACTACCATATCCCGGGAGACAAGCACAGACCTGGCACATGGTAAACATCCCTTAAATATTTATCAAATAAATGAAAAAGGCCATTTCCTCAAGATTACACAGCTAGTTCATCTATATGTACACTATATCATCCAAACCCTACAACAACTGAGTTACTTTTAATTATTTTGTAAGTTATATTAATGAGGGCAGGAAAAATTCAGTTATTAATTTTCATCTAAGATCCAACAGCTCATTGATTAGTACCAAAACTACAGCTCAACATTTCTAATTCTATGTCTATTTTCTTTTAAAAATCTTAATGCTGTGTGACTTTCTCTTTGTCTGCCCCTAATGACCTCCATTCTGATAATTTATATAAATGTCCAGATAGTAAGTCCATTTGCTAACATTAATATAAGCTCAATGAACCAACCAGAAAAATAATTCACCAAAAAACTATGATTTAATATACTAAAACCATAACTAAAAATATTACTTCAATCTGGCAACTTCACTGATCATCTCTGTGGAGTGCAGGTTTCTTTATATCCTGCATATTTCCCTTCAAAGAAAATTGAGAACTGCTATTGAATTGTGCCAGAAAGAATCGTAGCTGTGTTGAACATTCTACAAACATTCCTTTAAAGGATGTATCAAATTGACATTTTATTTAGATATATCTTTTAAAGAAGCAATTGCCTCTATGCTGCAAGCTGATGGAAAGCAACTGTAGTTTCTCTTTAAAATCTTTTGGGCCCCCAGAGGGGACTGACAACTCAAATCACAGCTATGCAGCAACCACTTATGTGTATCGCTTCCCTGTGGCAAAGTTCTTAGTTAAGCCCATGGATCATATTATTCCAAGTCAGTTGATACCTCTTTGAATGCTATTGCCTGTGTTTCTACAACTCAATTTAAAGATGAGCCTTTGCAGTTGTACTATACAGATTCTCATGTTTTTCTTGGTTATTTCTGCTCTTTCTTTTTGCCTTTGTCTTTATGTTCCTACATTGTCAGGTACAGAATATGAGCAGAAAGTCCCAAAGCTAATAAATGAGAAATGCATTCCATGGACTCAAAATGCAATAATGCTCTAGTGTTTTCTGGAGGATTTTTTTTCTCATTAATTCAGCTTTGATCTTTAAGTAATAATCCATTGAAGAATGTAGCTGAATATGGACCACACTGATTTATCTTTCTGTACTCCATAAAGTTAATTGATCACCTCTAAAGTCAGAATATCATTCACCCAAAACTCTTTACTGAGAGAAAGGCAATATCTTTATTATCACTTAACCAAAACACTTTTTAAAAAGCTGCCCTTTGAAAAAAGAAAAAAAAAAAACAGACAAAAAAGGAAGATAAGAGGAGATGTGAAATAATGATAATGAGAAGTCTTTAGCTTTGGACTTGGAATATAAACTGATGAGCAAGAGCAAAAAACTTAAGGAAAAATGGTGGTGAACGTTCCCCTGAACTTTGGGCAACAGAGCACGGAGTTTAATGAGAAGTTAGGAGCACAGGCTACCTTCATTGGTTTGTTCATTTATCAGTAATAGTGAGTCACACTAGTTTAAAGGTCAGACACTACAGCCACACTTACTGGAACCAAATTCCAGCTCCACCACTGACAAGCTATGAAGCCTTCAGCAAGTGACTTAACATCTCTGGCTTCAGTTTACTCATCTGTAAAATGGAAGCGCTAATGGTATCAATTTCATAAGGTTGCTAGGAAAGTTTAATGAGTTATCTATAAGTAAGATAATTAAAACTCTGCTTGGCACATCATGAGTACAATATAAGTTTTGCTTTTCTTATTTTGTTTTGCTTTGTTTCCTTGTGCATCTGCTATACTCCAATTCCCACATTAGCTGCTAAATCTTGCAAAGAGAATAAAACAGGCAATATTCATCATTTTGTAAACCACCATAAATACTATGGTGGAATAGAGAGTTAGGAGAGAAAATAATGGCACTGTGAGGAAATCTGATTTATTGAATGGTGAGAAGATACCTCTCTGGAAGAGGTGTTGCTGGATCTGAAAACTGAAGTGTGAGGGGATGAAGCAGAGTTAAGCGATACAAGAGAGACAAAATGTCCAGTTAGAGGAAACAGCACGCGTGGGGCCCTGGTTAAATAGCATATGCGCCTTTTGAAGAACTGATGGAAGGTTCATGTGTCAGAGACACAGTAAGGTTGACGAAGTGTGGGAGATGAGGCTGCAGGCACGGGGAGGGGGTAGGCCACTAAGGCCACATGGACCATGTTTTGTTTAAGAACAATGAGGAGCTATTAAAGGATTTTATGCAGAAGAGGGATATAATCAGATTTTTAAAAATTAATAGACTCCATTTTTTGAGCAGTATTGGTTTATAGGAAAATTGCACAAAAAGTACTGAGAATTTTCATATACCTCTTCTCCTTTACCCTCATACACAGTTTCCCCTATTATTAACATCTTGCTTTAGTGGGGTAAATTTGTTACAGTTGATAAACCACTACTGTTACACAATTATCAACTGTGGTCCTCAGTTTATGTTAGGGTTCATTTTTGTGTTGTACAGTTTCATGGGTTTTGGCAAATACACAATGTCATGTACCTGCCATTATAGCATCATACATAAGATTTCACCACTGTATACAATTTTTACTAAAGAAAGAAAACAGAAGTCTGCTTTGAAAAGTATGTGGAAAATGTAGCTGGGGTAAGGGTGGTGATGAGAAACCCCTTGAGGCCAGACGTGGTGGCTCACACCTGTAATCCCAGCACTTTGGGAAGCCGAGGTGGGTGAATTGTCTGAGCTCAGGAGTTAAAGACCAGCCTGCGTGACATGGTGAAAACCTGTCTCTACTAAAATAAAAAAAAATTAGCTGGGTATCGTGTTGCACACCTGTAGTCCCAGCTATTCCAGAGGCTGAGCATGAGAATTGCTTGAACCCGGGAGACGTAGGTTGCAGTGAGCTAAGATTGTGACATTGCACTCCAGCCTGGGTGACAGACTCTGTCTCCAATAGAAAGAAAAAAAGAAACATCTTGAGTGGCTACTTCTGCAATCTTGACGAGGGATGGTGGGTGGTAACTTGGAGTAGGATAGGGGCATAGAAATCAGAAGAACTGATTTATTCAAGACAGATTTTAGTAATGGGTTTCAGGGTGGATATATTAATCATGATAGACTAACATCTCTATATGTGAACCATAAAATCTCAGTAGCTTCTCATAAGAGAAATCTATTTCCTGCTTAATAATAGAAAAATAAAATAGAAATGTATTTCCAATGTACATTAGCAATGTGGGTTTGTCTTAGACTGTTATCTAGAGAACATGCCATCTTCTAGCACAGTCCAACCTCGGGACCTTGCCCTTGCTCCTCAAGTCCTCTCCACTCATATGGAGACAGATCAAGAGTGCACAGGAACATAGGAGATCCACATCACCTCCACTCACATTGTATTGGCCAAGGTTCAGTCTTACGGTCTTTAACTGCCAGGAACTTGGGGAAATGTAGCCCAGTTGTGAGCCTAGGAGAAGTAATATGCAGAGTTTGAGAAACACATAGCAGTCTCTACCCAGGGTAAAGGAGAGACTGGCGTCAACAGTGACTTCTGAGTTTCTGATTTGAGCTACTTGATTGACATACGTGCTGAGATTAAGATTAGGGAAGAATCAGAACTGGGGAATCAAACATAGAGATGAATATGTGGAAATTCTCATTATGAGCAATCTCTTTCATAGAGAAAGACATACAACGTCACGATTTGCCACTCCTATCTGCTTCTTTCTCCTATCCCCTGATCTCAGTAAAAAGCACCATCTCTTAGCCAGTTACTCAAGCCAGAAAACTGGGAGCTGGAATTGGCACCTCCTTCTCTCTGTATTTTATCTCTAATGAATCACCAAGTGGAATCTATTTTTCTTGAATCTCTCAGTTTTTCCCATGCCACGTAACCCAAGCCATCCTGTTCATGTCTAATTACCTCCTAACTTGGCTCCCACAGCCCCTCTAGTTTCCTTCCAGGCTATTCTCCCAACTGCAGTGATAGTTAAAATTTAAAAAAATCTAAATCTGACATATTTTTAGAGTACCCCTTGCTTACAATGCTTTCATAGGTTTACAACACTTACAATAAAGATAAAAACTTATGACTTCCAAAGGCTCCTTGTGGTATAACATAAATCACCTCTTTCCAACCTGAATAGATGTATTTTGTTTTTTCATCTCTAGAGTCCAGCTATACTGAGTACTTTCTCAAAAATACTACACTCTTTCCCACTCAAGTATATGGGTGAATTCATCTAGTAACGTCTTATCGCCCTTGAGATCTCAGCCTAAATGCTACTTCCTTGAGGAAGACTTCCCCAATTCTACCATCTCCTTGCTCATTGTCAAGCATAGAAACTTTCTCTACTATATCAATTCAGTGGTTTATTAATTTATTAAATTATGTAACAGTTTGTTCAGTCTTTTTCTTCCCAGATGGTAATGGTTTAAATGTGTCCCCTCTAAAATTCAGGTGTTGCCAATGTGATAGTATTACGAGATAGAGCCTTTAAGAAGAGATCAATCCATGAGTGCTCCTCCCTCAAAAGAGATTCTAGGCCCTTAAAAAAGAACTTTACAGAGGAAGTTGATTCTCTCTTGCCTTTCTGCCTTTCACTACATGAAGATGCAGCAAGAAAATGCTCATCAGAGGCTGGCACCTTCATCTTGGACTTTCCAGCCTCCAGAACTGTGATAAATAAATTTCTGTCATCTGTAAATTACCCAGTCTCAGGTATTTTGCTATGGCAGCACGAAATTGACTAAGACACCAGAACTATTTTATGAGGGAAGAAATAAAAGGGGGAAAAACTAAAAATAAGGTTCCTATAGAGAGCAAAAGACACAGCTGCTTGCATGCTTTTTGGCCTTGAAGTCACTCAGCGATTAGGTTCCCAGGAATAATTTTTCAAAAAGGATAAATCTGGCTCATTTCTATAGGTTTATTTGAGCTATAATTTAGGGAAGTAAAAACTTCAGACTCAAAATGAGGTTATTTGATCAATTAGGATTGTCACCAAGGCCTCACACAGAACTGTCCCTGACCTACCACATTCATTGTCTTTCTGGTCTCACAGCCCTTTTGCTAAGAATTTCATAATTACTTTGCAAGACCTGGTGGAAGATCCCTGAACTAAGAATAGACACTTGGCAGTGTCCACAGTGACACTGAGAGTGAACCCCTAACCTCTTCCACCAGCATCATAAACTATATGGGCTCCAGAGCCAGCCTGCCCTAGTTGGATCCCAACTCTGCTTTTGAGACGGAGTCTTGCTCTGTCGCCAGGCTGGAGTGCAGTGGCGCAATCTCGGCTCACTGCAACCTCCGCTTCCTGGGTTCAAGCGATTCTTCTGCCTCAGCCTCCTGAGTAGCTGGGACCACAGGCGCATGTCACCACGCCTGGCTAATTTTTGTATTTTTAGTAGAGATGGGGTTTCACCATGTTGGCCAGGATGGTCTCGATCTCTTGACCTTGTGATCCACCCACCTCAGCCTCTTAATGAATATCTAATCTTGGCCAAATTACTTTATCTCTAAATGCTTCAGCATCTCAAAAAAGGAATTTAATTATAGCTTCTACCTCATTATATTGTGATTAAGATTATACAATAATACATTTTTAAATCATTTAGAACCATGCCTGGTATATGACAAGACTATATAAGTATGGTAATGATGATGATGGATTACGATGACATTCTACACAGATAGGGTGGACTGCTCTTCCCCAGTTCATATGTTGCTCTTTAGGAACTACTTTTGCTCATTAAATCTGCCCTGGGAATTCTGTGTAATCCAATTTTATTTGGAATCACAGAATGAGAGGAAGAGGCTATAAAATAATTGTCCAGTTTTATTAATAATAGTAGAAAGAGTAACTAACGTTTAATAAAGTCTAAGCATGGCCTAAATACCACAATAAGTATAACTTAAATCATTCTCACAGCAGCGCTCAGATAAGAAGACTGAGGCTTACAGGTTTTGATAAATTTGACCAAATTCACCCATCTGGAAAAGGCAGAGTTAACACCAAAATCTGTTTCTGTCTGACTCCAGAGGCATAATTCTTGACTAGCTTAAGTTGTTAGTCTCATTCCACATGCAGGGATAGTTTTGGGATAAAAAACATGAAGAACAAAGGCAAAAGATGTAAACAAAACTTCATGCTTCTTTTTCAGGTTAGAGCAGGACCAAGCCAGACGGGAATGGCATGCCAGAGATGTGTATCCCTGTACCTGGTCCGCTATTGTTCTGCCCCAGATCCCAACTCAGCGTCTGAGCCTTCTTACTTCTCTAAGGTATCTAAAAGACATATATAAGTGGCATGTAAGCTTTCTTAGAATCAGCAAAGTGCTAATTGTTGCTTTAATAAATTGCTATGGAAATTCAGACATTGTTACTCTGAGCCCATTTCTTCCTGTATACCAGCACTAGCTCATATATCATGAAATAGCATTGGTGGAATGCAATTAGCATATAATGAAGGACATTATGTAAAATATATTTTGCTGCTGCACCCAGATTCTCTTAGCAGGGCAAACTCACCCAGCCTTTAGCTGTTGGGAATATTAGCATGAAGAATTCACAGCTCTTTTCTTCATTGGGAATTGACCTTGGCCAAAAGAAAGTGTCACACTTAAGGTTACACTCCCTCCTGGGGAACTGTCTATAGTCAATGAGTGGCTGGTACAGAAATACATACACCTGGCCCACTTGCATCAATTTATGTCAACTCTGAAGGATCTGCCTAAGCTCCTGAGCTTCCTATAGAATTTTTTTCTGTGGTCTCAGTTGCAAATACTGAGTGATTAATTTGTCTTTCTTCCTGAGATGCAATATTGGTTTTGACTTACTAATTTGTCCAGGGAGAGGAGAGGTCATAAACTTCCACTTGCCCTTTCCCAGCATGATAACTTTTATACCACAGGTCAAGAAAGAAGTATGACATTATGGAATACTGCACAGCCATTAAGAAATAATGAAATCTACCAGGTGCAGTGGCTCATGTCTATAACCCTAGCACTTTTGGAGGCTGAGGTGGGTGGATCATCTGAGGTCAGGAGTATAAGACAAGCCTGGCCAACATGGTGAAACCTCATCTCTACTAAAAATACAAAAATTAGCCTAGTATGGTAGCATGCACCTGTAGTCTCGGCTACACAAGAGGCTGAAGCAGGAGAATCACTTGAGCCCGGGACACAGAGGTTGCAGTGAGCCGAGATTATGCCACTGTACTGCAGCCTGGGCAACAGACTGAGATTGTTTCTCAAAAATAGATAAATAATAAATAATCATGAAATCATGATCTTTGTAGAAACATGGATGCAGTTGGCAGCCATTATCTTAAGCAAATTAATGAAGGAACAGAAAACCAAATACTGCACATTGTCATTTATAAGTAGGAGCTAAACATTGGTATTCAAGGACATAAAGATGCCAACAATAGACACTAGAGGTGGGGAGGAAGGAAGTAGAGTAAGGGTTGAAAAACTACCTATTGGGTTCTGTGCTTACTTCCCGGGTGATGGAATCAATTGTACTCCAATCCTCAGCATCAGGTAACAAACCTTAATATGTACCCCTGAATCTAAAACAAAAGTTAAAATTATATTTTTTAAAAAAGAATTATGGAATTTCTGTCAACTACCAAGTATGATCATTGCAATTTTATATTCCGAGATGGATTGGTCCATGAAGATAAACCTAGGCTAAGCCTTCCTATAGAGCCTAATCCTCATATGCTTTCACTGTAACAACAAACCATGATCGTACCATATGTTACCATATGTCTAACAGCCCTCAGAAGTTCTGGATAGTCCCATTTCTTCAACATACAGTTACTCAAGTAAAGGCCACAGTTCCCTATACTGTGGAACTAAGGGAATCATTACTGTATACACTTACTCTGATGTTGGAATATCTCTCCTTGGAGGACCTGGCCTCTCCTTTAATGTAGTCCAAGACTGAGAATTGGTTCAGGACCAGAATGAGGCAAAGAACCATTACTTTTAATTGGGGCAGTTGTTTTCAGTCTTCTGACTATCCAGTCATGATTTATTGTAATTGTATAAATGAAGAAACTCACTTGTCTGCTGATCACTCTTGCCACTAGAAGCAGTGTTCTATTAACCATCACATAGCTCTTATTGGTCAGGTTCCCTTGGCTACCTCTCCAATAGTAATTACATTTACCTGCCTCTTATGCTTAAATGCTACCACCTGGCTTCTACTATTTGGGGCTACTTCAATATTCATTAATATTAAGGAGTCCAGTTCTGTAACAGCACCTCCTAATGAGAACTTTTTAACTTTAGAAGACAGACACCTTTGAGCTTGTCAGTGATGCTGGTGCCCCTATCACTAGCATGTTTCTTATTGTCTGGTAAGTAGGATGAGCTGTAAGCCTTCCTGAAAATCATAATAAACTAGTTGGTTTGCTGGTATAGGGAGATATATTCTCACAGGCTCATTTATTTGACCCCTTTTGACCTCTTATTCCAAGTCTACCACTTTGTGTGGACTACTTGCTGCAGAGAAATACACACAACTCAAAGAGCACCTCTTGGTGTGCTAATGGACTCTAATAGAGACCATACATCTAATTATAGGACAGTGACTGCTGGGTTCCAACAGACTGACTCAGCAAGACCTAAGGGCATGAGGGCCAACAATGATCCATCATAGGATGAAAAGGTATAACCAGCATTGGGACAAAAATGTCCATAACACATGAGTAAGCTTCAAGAGGATGCGGCCTATTTTCTCATGTTACCCACCACGATTACACTGGTGCCTTTTCATCACTTCACACTTTATGACCAGCTGACAAAGGAGGAAAAAGGCCAAGCTTGGTTCAGTGATGGGTTGGCTTGGTATGTGGATTAGTGAAAACGGATTGGTGCTGAACTCAAAACCCATTGAGGGGTGCCACTGAGAGTCGTAATGAGGTGAATTAGCCCAGTGAGCAGAGCTTTGGTCAATGAACCTGGACAGCCACTTTGTATTAGAAGAGAAATGGCCTGAAGTAAGAAAATATATGGACATGTGAGAAGGCAAATGGAATGGCTGGTACGCCAGGGGTCTGGAAGGAGAAAGATTGGAAGATTAGGGCCTAAGTTGTCTGGAGAAGAGGCATGAGAATGGGGCCTATGCAGGGGCTGGGTTTTGAGATTATCTTTTAATTGCAGGTTATTGCTTATGACAGCATTCACCATGGAAGTGGCACTTAGTAACCAAATAGACAAAATGACTTGTCCAGTTGACATCAGCATTCTTCTGTCACTGACACTAAAAGAGATTGAGAATACTCTTAGCCTCTAAATCCTGCTAGATAAGCAAGCTGTTTCTCTGTTAAAGTTGAACTTCTTATAGAGCCTTATATCTACATTGCATTTTACAATTTCCTACACTGCTCCTGTTCATTTCTCACTCCAGAGAGTAGAGGCCTGGCAGTCCTATCCTTTGTCCCTTTATTTACAAGCAGAATCACCTTGAACCCATTGGTTTACCTCTCGAAAACTTAAATAGAGATGATAATACCCACCCATAGGTAGTTATGAGGACTGAATGAAATAATGTTTTTATAAGGCTTAGTCAGGGCCTGTCACAAAGCTGATTTTGAATAAAGGTTAGATGCTATCCACGTAGTCAGAACTCTGCAGTCAGACTCTCCAGCCCTTGCTATCCATCTAGGACTCTTGCTTTCACTTTGATCAGACACCCAGATACCTTTTTGTCTTAGTCTGTTCAGGCTGCTGTAACAAAATATGATAAACTGGGTAGCTTATAAGCAGGACAAATGTATTTTTCACAGTAGAGTTCTGGAAGCTGAGAAGTTTAAGATCAAGGTGTTTGTAGGTTCAGTGTCTGGTGAGGGCCCCCTCTCTGGTTAATAAAGGGCATCTTCTCATTGTGTCCTCACGTGGCCAAAGGGACAAGGCAGCTCTCTTGGGCCTCTTTTGTAAAGGCACAAATCACTTTCATGATGGCTCCACTCATGACCTGCTCACTTCTCAAAGGCCCCACCTCCTCATATCCTAAAACCCCTTAGGGATTACAATATCAAAATACAAATCTTGAGGGGATGTAAACATTCAGACCATAGCACTTTTAAAAATGATTTTATGGAGGAGGTGGCATGAAGATGGCCGAGAGGTGACAACACCAGAATGCAGCTCCTAGCAAATGAGACACAGAGGGCTGGAAGACTTCGTGATTCCAAGTGAGGTGCCGGGTTCATTTTCGGGGAACTTGAAGGACTCTGAGACTAGCCCTGGGAGGGAGCCAAAGTAGGGCGAGAGCCGCCCAGGGAGAACGAACCAAGACGGCGGGGTGGGGGGGTGGCACGTGCCCACCTGAAAGGTGCAGCGGGCTCAGAGGGTCAGGGGACTTCACCCCCTCAGTGCTCCGATTCAGATCCTGTGCTTACCTCATCCCTCCTGCAACCCACAGTCCACAAGAGCCCCACCAGACTGAGGGGCACCGTGGGTTGTCCACGCAAATCTGAGTGACAGCTCCCGCCTGGTGCTGTAAGTCATCAGCTGGACCTTGGCGGAAGTTTGGACTAATGCCAGTGGGATGGAACAACCCATCCCACAGAGAGACAGAGTTGAAAGCAGAAAAACAGGTCATAAGGCCTGGCAGGCCCCACCCCCCATAAAACTCGAACTGAAGCCCGTGAGCCAGAGAGCTTGGCAATGAATACACCAGTTTGACCCCAACCAGGAAGATCAAACTCAGGGAAGGAGAGATGCCATTGGGAAGGTGGGGCTAATTTTACCTGCAAACAAATCCCAGGGGAAGACCACCCACCCAGCAATCTGACTGAATCTGAGGCCAGCCCAGCAGCACCTCTACAGGCCAAAAAAGATATAGCTCCAACTGCAACAAAAAGGACATCCATCCATGAAGAGATTTCTTTACCAATTTCAAAAATCAAAGAGAGATAAATCCATGAAGAATGGAAAAAACAGTGCAAAAAGGATGAAATCTTCAAAGACCAGAACACCTCTTTCCCTCCCAGGGATCACAACTTCTCACCATCAAGGGAACAAAACAAGACAGAAAATTAGTGTGACGAATTGACAGAAGCAGGCTTCAGAAGGTGAATAATAACAAACTTCTCTGAGTTAAAAGACCATGTTCTAACCCAATGCAAAGAAATGAAGAACCTTGAAAAAAGGTTAGACGAAATGCTAACTAGAATAACCAGCTTAGAGAAGAACATAAATTACTTGATGGAGCTGAAAAACACAGCATGAGAACTTCACAAGGCATGCACAAGTTTCAACAGCTGAATCGATCAAGCAGAAGAAAGGATATCAGAGATAGAAGATCAAATCAATGAAATAAAATGAGAAGGCAACCTTAGAGAAAAAAGAGTAAAAAGAAACAAACAAACCCTCCAAGAACTATGGGATTATGTGAAAAGACCTAACCTACACTTGATCAGCTTACCTGAATGTGATGGAGAGAATGAATCCAAGTTGGAAAACACTCTTCAGGATATTACCCAAGAGAACTTCCCCAACCTAACAAGGCAGGCCAACATTTAAATCCAGGAAATACAGAGAACATTACAAAGATATTCCTCAAGAAGAGCAATCCCAAGGCACATAATCGTCAAATTCACCAGGGTTGAAATGAAGGAAAAAATCCTAAGGGCAGCCACAGAGAAAGGTTGAGTCATCCACAAAGGAAAGACCATCAGACTCACAGTGGATCTCTCAGCAGAAATTCTACAAGCTAGAAGGGAATGGAGGCCGATATTCAACATCCTTAAAGAAAAGAACTTTCAACCCAGAATTTCATATCTAGCCAAACTAAGCTTCATAGGTGAAGGAGAAATAAAATCCTTTATGGATAAGCGATTGCTGAGAGATTCTGTCACTACAAGACCTGCCTTATAAGAACTCCTGAAGGAAGTACTGAACATGGAAAGGAACAACCAGTACCAGCCACTACAAAAACATACCAAATGGTAACTAAACATAGAAAAGAACAACCTGTACCAGCCACCCAAAAATGTACCAAATGGTAAAGAGCATCGACACAGTGAAGAAACTTCATCAACTAAAGGGCAAAACAACCAGCTAGCATCAAAATGGCAGGATCAAATTCATACATAACAATATTAACCCTAAATGTAAATGGGCTAAATGCCCCAATCAAAAGACACAGACTGGCAAATTGGATAAAAAGCCAAGACCCCTGGGTGTGCTGTATTCAGGAAACCCATCTCACATGCAAGGATACACATAGGCTCAAAATAAAGGGATGGAGGAAGATTTACCAAGTAAATGGAGAGCAAAAAAAAGTAGGAATTGCAATCCTAGTCTCTAATTAAATAGACTTTAAACCAACAAAGGTCAAAAGAGACAAAGAAGGGCATTACATAATGGTAAAAGGAGCAATGCAACAAGAAGAGCTAATGATCCTAAATATACATGCACCCAATACAGGAGCACCCAGATACATAAGTAAGTTCTTAGTGACTTACAAAGAGACTTAGACTCCCACACAATAATAGTGGGAGACTTTAATACTCCACTGCCAATATTAGACAGATCCAAGAGACAAAATTAACAAGGATATCCAGGACTTGAACTCAGACCTGGACCAAGCAAACCTAATAGACATTTACAGAACTCTCCACCCCAAATCCACAGAATATACATTCTTCTCAGCACCACATCACACCTACTCTAAAATTGTCCACATAATTGGAAGTAAAAAACTCCTCAGCAAATGCAAAAGAACGTAAATCATAACAAACAGTCTCTCAGACCACAGTGCAATCAAGTTAGAATTCAGAATTAGAAACTAACTCAGAACCGTACAGCTTCATGGAAACTGAACAACTGGCTCTTGAATGTTGACTGGATAAACAATGAAATGAAGGCAGAAATAAAGATGTTCTTCAAAACCAATGAGAATGAAGACACAACATACCAGAATCTCTGGGACACACTTAAAGCAGTGTTTAGAGGAAAATATATAGCAATAAGTGCCCACATGAGAAGCAAGGAAAGATCTAAAATCAACACCCTATTGTCAAAATTGAAAGAGCTAGAGGAGCAAGATCCAAAAACTCAAAACCTAGCAGAAGACAAGAAATAACTAAGATCAGAGCAGAACTGAAGGAGATAGAGACACAAAAAATCCTTCAAAAAAAAAATCAATAAATCCAGGAGCTGGTTTTTCAAAAAGATCAACAAAATAGACAGACCACTAGCCAGATTAATAAAAAAGAAAAGAGAAAATAATCAAATAGATGCAATAAAAAATGACAAAGGGGATATCACCACAGATTCCACAGAAATAAAAATCATCATCAGAGATTATTACAAACAACTGTATGCACATAAACTAGTAAACCTGGAAGAAATGTATCGATAAATTCCTGGACACTTGCATCCTCCCAAGCCTAAACCAGGAAGAAGTTGAAACCCTGAATAGACCAATAACAAGGGCAGAAGTTGAGGCAGCAATTAACAGCCTACCACCCAAAAAAAGCCCAGGTCCAGATGGGTTCACAGCCAAATTCTACCAGACATACAAAGAGGAGCTGGTATCATTCCTTCTGAAACTATTCCAAACAATCAAAAAAGAGGGAATACTTCCCAAATCATTTTATGAGACCAACATCATCCTGATACCAAAACACAGCAGAGACTCAGCAAGAAAAGAAAACTTCAGGCCAATATCCATGATGAACATAGATGCAAAAATCTTCAATAAAATACTGGCAAACCAACTGCAACAGCATATCAAGAAGCTTATCCACCATGATCAAGTAGGCGTCATCCCGGGGATGCAAGGCTGGTTCAATATACGCAAGTCTATAAACGTAATTCACCACATAAACTGAAACAAAGACAAAAACCATGATTATCTCAATTGATGCAGAGAAGCCCTTTGACAAAATTCAACAGCCTTTTATGCTAAAAACCCTTAATAAACTAGGTATTGATGGAACGTATCTCAAAATAATAAAAGCTATGTACTACAAACCAACAGCAAATATCATACTGGATGGGCAAAAACTGGAAGCATTCCCTTTGAAATCTGGCACTAGACAAGGATGCCCTCTCACACCACTCCTACTCAACATAGTATTGGAAGTTCTAGCCAGAGCAATCATGCAAGAAAAAGAAATAAAGAGTATTCAATTAGGAAAGGAGGAAGTCAAATTGTCTCTATTCGCAGATGACATGACTGTGTATTTAGAAGACCCCATTGTCTCAGCACAAAATCTCCTGAAATTGATAAGCAACTTCAGCAAAGTCTCAGGATACTAAATCAATGTGCAAAAATCACAAGCATTCCTATACACCAATAACAGACTTAAAGAGAGTCAAATCACGAACGAACTCCATTCACAATTGCTACAAAGAGAATAAAATACCTAACAAATAAACAATGAAATGAAGGCAGAAATAAAGATGTTCTTCAAAACCAATGAGAACGAAGACACAACATACCAGAATCTCTGGGACACACTTAAAGCAGTGTCTAGAGGAAAATATATAGCAATAAAATACAACTAACAAAGAATGTAAAGGATCTCTTCAAGGAGAACTACAAACCACTGCTCAAGGAAATAAGAAGGACACAAACAGATGGAGAAACATTCCATGTTCATGGTTAGGAAGAATCAGTACCGTGAAAATGGCCATGCTGCCCGAAGTAATTTACAGATTCAATGCTATCCCCCCATCAAGCTACCAATGACCTTCTTCACAGAACTGGAAAAAAACACTTTAAACTTCATATGGAACCAAAAGAGAGCCCGCATAGCCAAGTCAATTCTAAGCAAAAAGAACAAAGCTGGAGGCATCACACTACTGGACTTCAGACTATACTACAAGGCTACAGTAATCAAAACAGCATGGTACTGGTACCAAAACAGAGATATAGACCAATGGAACAGAACAGTGGCCTTGGGGGCAACACTGCACATCTACAACCATCTGATCTTTGACAAACCTGATAAAAACAAGCAATGGGGAAAGGATTCCTTGTTTAATAAATGGTGCTGGGAAAACTGGCTAGCCATGTGCAGAAAGCAGAAACTGGACCCCTTCCTGACACCTTACACTAAAATTAACTCCAGATGGATTAAAGACTTAAACGTAAGACCTAACATCATAAAAACCTAGAAGAAAACCCTAGAAGAAAACCTAGCCAAACCATTCAGGACATAGGCATAGGCAAGGACTTCATGACCAAAACACCAAAAGCATTGGCAACAAAAGCCAAAATAGACAAATGGGACCAAATCAAACTCCACAGCTTCTGCAAAGCAAAAGAAACAGTCATTAGAGTGAATCGGCAACGAACAGAATGGGAAAAAATTTTTGCAATCTACCCATCTGACAAAGGGCTAATATCCAGAATCTATGAAGCACTAAAACAGATTTACAAGAAAAACACAAGCATGCCCATTCAAAAGTGGGCAAAGGATATGAACAGATACTTTACAAAAGAAGACATACATGAGGCCAACAAACATGAAAAAATGCTTATCACCGCTGGTCATTAGAGAAATGCAAATCAAAACTACATTGAGATACCATTTCACACCAGTTAGAATGGCGATCATTAAAAAATCTGGAGACAACAGATGCTGGAAAGGATCTGGAGAAATAGGAACACTTTTACACTGTTGATGGGAATGTAAATTAGTTCAAACATTGTGGAAGACAGTGTGGTGATTCCTCAAGGACCTAGAAATAGAAATTCCATTTGACCCAGCAATCCCATTACTAGGTATATATCCAAAGGATTATAAATCATTCTACTATAAGGACACATGCACACGAAGGTTCATTGCAGCACTGTTTACAATAGCAAAGACCTGGAACTAACCCAAATGCCCATCGATGATAGACTGGATAGGGAAAATGTGGCACACATATACCATGGAATACTATGCAGCCATAAAAAATGATGAGTTCGTGTCCTTTGTAGGGATATAGATGAACCTGGAAACCATCATTCTCAGCAAACTGACACAAGAACAGAAAATCAAACACCGCATGTTCTCACTCATAGGTGGGTGTTGAACAATGAGAACACATGGACATAGGGAGGGGAGCATCACACACTGGGGTCTGTCGGGGGGAAATAGGGGAGGGACAGCAGGTGGTGGGGAGTTGGGGAGAGATAGCATGGGGAGAAATGCCAGATATAGGTGATGGGGAGGAAGGCAGCAAATGACACTGCCATG
>CAUYLG010003642.1:0-71333 GCA_963573385.1 Cacajao melanocephalus
ATCCTCCTCCTCTTCCTTCTCCTCCTCTTCCTGTTCCTCCTTCTTTCTCCTTCTTCTTTTTCCTCTTCTTCTTCTTCTTCTTCTTCTTCTTCTTCTTCTTCTTCTTCTTCTTCTTCTTCCTTCTTCTTCTTCTTCTCATTCTACTTCTCCATCTTCTTAATCTTCTTCCTGCTCCTCCTCCTCCTCTTCTTCTCCTTCTTCTTCTTCCTCTTTCTCTTCTTCTTCTCCTTCTTCCTCTTCTTCTCCTCCTCCTCCTCCTTCCTCTTTCCTTGAGACAGAATCTTACTCTGTCACCCAGACTGGAGTGCAGTGACACGACCTTGGCTCACTGCAATCTCCGCCTCCCAGGCTCAAGAGATTCTTCTGCCTCAGCCTCCAGAGTAGCTGGGATTATATGTGCATGCTACTAATGCCAGGATAATTTTTGTATTTTTAGTAGAGATGGAGTTTCACCATGTTGGCCAGCCTGGCCTTGAACTCCTGACCTCGAATGATCCACTTGCCTTAGCCTCCCAAAGCGTTGGGATTACAAGCACAAGCCACCATACCCGGCCCTAATTTCTTCTTGTAGAAGAATAGATTACATCAACCTGAAACTTCTTTAAGAGTCAAGATGATGCAGCTATTCTTGCAATGTTAGGTGATCAGGGTGATGACTGCAATTTATTTTTGTATTTTCAAAACATTTTATTGACCTAACCTAGAAGTAAAGATGCACTACTCAGAGAAGCCAGTTTCTACCAAGCATAGAGAATATCAGAGGAGAAACACATGCCTCATATCTCACCCCCAGAAAGAAACGTATGGATTAAGTATGTTAACTTCTTAGAATATAACACACATTTAATTTCTTCTTGAGTATTAGTTTTCCACACTGCACGTTTTTGTGCAAGGAGAGGAAAAATCTATTTTCAAATCCAAGTCACATTTCTCCTCTAGTAATCACATTATTTTATTAAGGCAACAAGTGTTAAAAAATAAATCCCTAAATGTGTCATGGCTTAAACATGATAGAAAATTATTTCTTGCTCATTTGCAAAACTAGTACTCTTGGTTAGTAACTCTTTTCAAAGCAATAATTCAGGGACTCTAGCTCGCTTCCCCAATGTCTATGGAATCCTCATCAGTGGCTTCTAGGATCACTGTGCTTAACTGTACTAGACCGAAGTAATATTGTGAATTGTGCCTGAAGAGTTTTCAAGGGTCATTCCTGGAAGAAATGCATTTATTTAAAACTCGGTCACATGACCATACCTAACTGCCAAGGTTCCAGAAAATATAATCCAAATCCATGCCTAAGAAGAAGATAAAATAAGTTTGATGAAGTTACCCATTCTCCACAACAGCAGAAAAAGCCCATTCTATTTAAGATAGATGAATGAAATAAACTCAGTAGACAGGAGGCATAGAGAAGGTTGGAGGTCCTATAGCAGGCTAATTAAAGCATCCAATCAGTCTCCAACACTTGAGAATTATTTGTGAGGTTCTTATAGAACTAAAATCTGTCACTAGCTAGTTCTGCCTTTTCTGGCATGGCACCTGAGAGTTTGAAAAATAAAAGGTTGTGAGTTGTATGCATGCCATTTTTTTTCTGTATTGTATGTATGAAACCATCAAAGATAGAATTCTTTCTACCAGTACATATCCATGCCTCCTCTAAGGTATCTCAAGTCCCATGACAATGTTACCATGTCTACTCCTCCTCTGCAAGGGTAATGAAGAAAGTATTTCAGTGGAAGCAATGTATTAGTTTCCCCCTATTGGATTATGACTTGGAAGAATGACATTCACACATTTGTGAAGCTGTCCATGCCCCACTTCTGTTTTCACTATTACTCCTGACTGCTTCCTGGCACATGTAGGCTGATGTCCTCACTCACCTTTTCTATTCTTGCACCGCTTCTATGCAGGCAAATAGTTATACAGTTTTTAATCCTCATTGATCACATCCCAAACTCCCTCCACTTTGATCACTTGTAGTAGAGTCAGTGTCTCTATTTATTTCACCCACAAGACTTTGAGTTTTCATTTAACTGTGAAGTCAGGGCTTATTATATTTTTATCTTTGCATTCCTAGTATCTGGTAAAAAGTCTGCCAGTGTTCAAGTTCTCAGAAATTATTGGTAAATGATCTGGAGCTTTCCACTGACTATGCTAGCCTACCCTGTTCTGAAATTCACATCAAAACCCGTATGTTGAGAGTTTTCATTATGACAAAAGTATACCATGTTCAACATCTTGAATGTAGTGTTAGTTAGTATGGTATATAGAGTTTCTAAAATTCATCCATATGCACACTGAAAATGAATACATTTATTTTATGTAAATTCTTCTCAAGTTACTTAATTTTAAAAAGAGCTGTTGAAATACTAAATAAGAGAGAAAAATATCCGTTGGGATTCTTGCTATTGAGTTGATGACCAAATTCAGGCACTTGAGGAGTAGTTGACCTCTTCTGCGTCCTCACCATAAGAAGGAGCCTCCCATCATTGGATTTTCCCTTGAGGAGCCCTCTGGACTGTTGTCATGTCTAGAGAGCTATTGTAGAATCTATGATACCTTTGGTTTTGGCTGTTTTCTCTGGAGAAAGGTCTAACGGAAGAAAACAGTTATCCTTTTCCATCCTTCACATTTTTAAAAAATCTCCCTTTTAATACTGTATTCTAACTCTGTATCTTTTTTCTGTCATTTTGTTCCCACAAGTGTTCATTTATACCTTTAGTTCACATCCATATCCACACACAATTTGAATGTTTCTTACACCATAGGCAAGGTGTTAAAGACTGGATACTTATATAATGCCATTTAGAGGCTGGGGAAGAGGGAGACTCTCTTCCTTAAAACAAGGAACACAAAATTAAAAATATAAAACATGGTATAAAAGTAAATATTTACCTATAGTGAGACAGGTAATCAAAACAAAAACATGGAGCCTTGGAGATATAGGCCCCTATCTTCTAGGAGCTTAAGGTAATTTACCAGAAATGGTTCCATGGAAATACTTTTGATTTAAGGATGGATGTCTCTTTTATCCAGAACTTTCTCTAACTCCTTATACCAAAATTACCTCACGTTGATTATAATTTAAATGGAAAACGTAAAACTACAAACTTTAAAAATAAAACATAGAAGCATTTTTTAAACCCCAGGGCTTGGTGACATGTTGTCAGACATGATACCAAAAGCATAATCCATAATGGAAGAAAAAAACAATTAATTGAAATTTATCAAAACTAAAATATTTCACCCACAAAAGTAAAACAAAAAGTATGTATGCACAACAATCTACACATCATTATTCACTGAAGTTGTGTTTTTAATGGCCCTAAAGTAGAAAAACTAAAGGACCCCTCCATAAGTAAATAAACAAATTATGGCACATCTATATCATGAAATACTGCTCAGAAAATAAGACCTAACAACATCAAGAACAACAAAAGGTGTTGTTAGATGCACTAAGTTGGATGGATCTCAAGGGCATTATGCTGAGTGAAAAAAGTCAACCTCATAACCTCATAAGGTCATGTTGTTCCACTAGACAACCCTCTTGGAATACAGACTGTACAGAGATTGGAAACAGATTAGTGGTGGTCATGGGTTAGGCATGGCTGTACTGCAGGGAGAGGATGGGTGTGAGATGGAACAGTTTTGCATTTAGATTGTGGCAGTGCCTATACATTACACATGTGATAAACTGATATAGACCATATCCATACATTGTATCAATGACAATTGCCTGGTTTAGTGTGCTATAGTTATGTAAGATGAAATCATGGAAGAAACTTGATGAAAGGCACCCAGGACCCTACTGTCTTTGCACCTCCTAGTGAATTTATAATTATTTCAAAATAAAAAAAATAAAGCATAAATGTTAGCACTTATACAAGTGGATTATTTTATTACTTCTGGGATATGTACAAATTTGGGTCCTCTTAGTTGCTCCATGATTTTAGATGACATTGTTCTAACTTAGAAAAGACAAAACTACTTACAGAACTTTCTTAAAAGTGAAAAGAAATACTGCTAGTTTGAAGAAGGATTAATCATAATTAGTAAGTAGAGAATCAATTAAGATTAAAATCATCTTTAATTATTTTATCTTGGAATGCACACGATTACTGCTTTATTTTTTAGAGACAGGGTCTCGCTCTGTCACCCAGGCCGGAGCGCAGTGGCATGATCACAGCTCACGGCAGCTTCGAACTCCCAGGCTCATGCAATCCTCCAACCTCAGCCTCCTGAATACCTGGGACACTAGAATATGGCACATACCTGGCTATTTTTTAAAACTTTTCTTGTAGAGATGAGGTCTTACCATGTTGCCCAGGCTGGTCTCAAACTCCTGGGCTCAAGTGGTTCTCCTGCCTTCCAGCCTTCCAAAGTGCTGGGATTACAGGTATGAGTCACAATAGTCAATGATTATTATTTTATTCATTAGTCTACCTACACATATTTAAAAGAAGAATTTGTATCTTGCTTGTGTGGACAATTATACCTTACACATAAATGACTTTGAATTAATAAAACAGCAAACTTCTAGACTGCGAAAGCCAAAGACAGGTATTTGATACTTGAAAATAGAAAATAATACAGGCAATGATTTTTGCAAAATAGTGAGATATTTTCAGGCAACATTTATTCTGAAGGATTTATTTTCCTACCAATGCAAAGATAGCCTTTTCGACCTTTTCACCATCATCTCATTTGCTGAGATGAGAGAAGGGAGAGAGGGGACAAATGGCTATACAGATATATGGAGGTGGGGGAGAGAAAGAGTAACTATGTTTCCTGGGGCAGGTATAGGTAACGATAATAGATACCTGTCCAAAGTACACATATATATTATTATAGTCCTAGTATTGGACACATATTGCTCTAGAGTGCTGGCATTTTCTATCAATCTTCTTCGCAGCAAAGACTGAGGAAAAAAGCAAATCACTGGATCCAGGGACCAAGAGCTAACAGACACTCTGTTTTCTGTGTTAGCATTTCACTATTATAGATGGAGACCTGCACATATTTAAAGTGAATATCAGTCCTGTGTAAAGAGTGATTATTCTGATGCTTATCAGCGTCAAATATAAAGTTATCATGGAGTCCAGTAGATGATTACTTGTAGCGCATCTAATTTTGGAAAATAATAGAGGAGTTTTCTGGTGTGAGGTGAACAGCTTGCTGTTTTCTTTGCCTAGAATGCATTTTCCTCTTCTTCGATGCTTCATCTCCACTCCTCTTACCTAGTGAATATCCACTCATGGCTTAACATTTGCTCAGCTGGTGTCTACCTATGAAGCCTTCTTATTCCTTAGGTGAAAATAACGACTCCATGCTCCACTGCCCTGTCAGAGTTAAACAGGTTTCACAGAATCTCTCTGTCTCTCTGTCATTATGTCTCTCTTCTTCATCCTTGCAATAAAATGCCATAAGGAATACACATATGCACATACATACATGCATGCACACACATACATACATAGGGCTTGCATAGAGGAATAAATTCTGCTTTAAAATTTTCTATTTAAAAAGATACTTAAAAATTCCTTTCAAATTTGAGGAAACCAAAAGCTTTGATTTACCCAAGCTTTAATAGGACATACAATAATTCCATAGTGACATGTCCTAACATCATTTTCATATTCTCAGAGGTGGCAGAATGTAGGTTTTTGTGAATCTTTGATAATAGTTACATGAATATTGAATGTTTATATGTTGAATTTGCTTGTCCTATTAATACCATCTCTGGAAATAGGGTCATGTGGTTATACTAAGATTTTTGTATTTACGTATTTCAAGAATATCTATTTAAATATATGTAAATAGAGCTACTGGAAGATAACTTGGATCCATATGGAATTTATGAATAAACAAAAGTAGATGTGAATGAAGCCAAGAAAGTCCCAGTGATATAACACAAAGTCTTTACTGAAGCCCTATTTAGAACCAGTTACAGGTGGGATTTTACTCTTTTTGTGCAATGGTCCACTTTGTCAGTCTGATTTAAAAAACACACAAAATACTCTCCTCAGAATAATGTAATGTTATTAAGTACATAAAGTGAAACACATAGGGTTACAGAGAGAAACGAATCATATTGAAAGCTAATTTTAAGTCAGTAGACAGGATTACTTTTTTTTTTTTTTTTTTTTTTGGTTAAGCAAACTTGGTTTCCCTAACATCTGATACTTTTCAAATTTGTACGTTTGTTTGCTGCTTATGAAAACAAAATTAAAGCAAGAGGTGATGTGTTCTCCTGAATAATTTTATCATGACCTGATTATTGTAATGAAAGAAGACGGAAAACACTAAAGCTAGGGTTGACAGATAAAATATAGAACATAGCTTAATTGAATTTTAGATAAAGAATTAAAAAATAGTATGAGTATGTACCAAGTATTGCATAGGATTATCTTATGCTAAAAAAGTGTGATTTATCTCAAATTCAAATTTAAGTGTATTTTCTGTATTTTTATTTGCTAAATAAGCAACCCTTCAAAAACCAGTCTCTGGTTAACAAATGTTAGAGATCAAATTGTCATGCTCATCCCCTAAGGAAGTAGAATGTGATCTATGACGATTCTTATTTTATTTCTGCCTGAAAAATATTAGCCTTACGGATTGGTTTCTGAGCTGTCCCCACGTAATATTTTATGAGTTTTGGGAAGGCAAATCTTTGCTAAAATAAGATTTAATTCTGTGCTTTAATGTTTTATTGATGATAATATAAAAGTGATAATAAAAGAATATTTCACTTTTGCAAAAGGCAGTTGAAGATACTGACTGATATTTTTCCAGAAAGTCTGTCTAGTTGTAGTGCCAAGAAGAAAATATCTCTTTCTAGATTATCTACTGAAATTTCCTTTATCAGCAAGAAAGTGTAGTTCACTACATTTCTCTTTTGCCTTTCTGCAAGAGGCTCAGTTAAGATAACAACGCTTAATAGTTATTAAAGTGAACTTATCTATCCTTCTGTTTAAACATTTTGAGACATGTCCACATTTTATTTTCATTTTAACTATATTATTTTATTCACATTATTATTATAAGCCCAATCAATTTTTACAAAATGATCAGATTATAAGTCATAAATGAAATGCCAGTAATTTGGATCATATTCAGAATGTAATTTGTTAATAAATTTTACAAGAAATGTGATAGATCATGCAAAAATTATAGGTCTTAAATCCAACATCTCTCTAATCAAATTATTTTAAATTAATTTTTATTGCAACTACAGGATTGAGTAAGGACAGTAAGTACTTTGATTATACTGAAGACTTGAAACAAGTTCTGATTATTAGATATTTTAGCATAAATAACAGGATGTATACAATGTATCAGCATGCCAAGTGAAGAAAAGACAGAAAAATAATTGAGACAGTTTTGTGCAGTATTACTATAGTGTTGCTATATGAGTAAAACAGTCTGATCACACATGACATAGTAATAATGCTTATATATTGCTAGAAAAACAGGTTTTTAATGATAAATCTGCTTTATAATTAGGTGGCAATGCAAGCTGTGGAAAAGCAACTTTAGTATTTAATTATAGTGAAATGTGAAAAACAAATAAACAAAAGACACTCTGAAATATTCCTTTTAGGGTATTATATGCTGTATGGTGCTTTGCAGTTTAAAAGTTTTATGCCCATGCCTGAATGCATTTTGATTCTCAAAGCATCTTTTGGGGTAAGTGTGGCAGGCATTATTGTTCATTCCTACAAACAGAGTTTAAAATTTTTAAGAAAATCATTTTAGTATTTATTGAAAATCCTATATTTGCAGCCTACATTCTTGATGTTTTTAGCACACTGAATTTTATTGATTGTAAGATAAATTTATTTCAACTGGATTGTTTACAGCCAATAAACTCTAAAAGTCATGGTCACAGAGGTAGAGTCAGATTATGTTTGCCATTTACTTGTGCATGTTCAAACCTCAAATGCCCCAACCTTAAAACTTGGAGAATGAGCATTCCCATGGAAGATTAATCTTTAGAGATGATAGTGGTGTACTCTTTTAAACGCCAGGTACCAAATTGCTGGAGTAGTATTTGAAGGAGGTGGTGAATCAAATGTTTTACCAACATACTACAAGTTGAAATCAAAAGAGGCTGGCCTTACACAATTGCAAAGTCAGATGTCAGATGCCAACATCAAAAGCTCTTCAAAAATATCACATAACCAATGCTCTTTGTAACCCAAGTGATGACACTGTGTGGAAAAGCACAAACATCATGAACTCTAAACCTAAAAGTGATTTAGACAAGTTAAATTCTGAATATGAAGTATTTATATACTGTGAATTTATTTGGTTTATAAATTTGTATGTATATGCATGATAAAAGATCTGTCACTAAGGGTAAAAAAAATCCTGCAAGATACATAAATGTTCTAGATATTAAAAAGTACATCATTTAATTGAATATATGTTTTCCATCTTGTTACATAGAATAAGGTGTATCTATCTGATAAGGAAGGACATGTAAGATTTGAGTAATACTGTGCTAAATACTTAATATCTTGAGTCCCGGTTTGGAGCTATTTTGCCCCATTTATCTGTCTGTCAATTCTTATGCTACTACCACAACATTTTAATTATTTTATGCCTGTAGGACATGCTAATTTTTTAGGGTAAGATATTATTTCTCTATTGTTCTTTATTTGCAAAATGAAGAATGCAAAATTCTTTTGGCTATTCTTTCATTTTAGTTTTTCAAATTTTACTGCAGAATTAGAATGCGGAATCACTTCTCAAGCAGTCCACCTTGCACAGTAATTGAAACTGCATTGCAGTCATGAACAGTAAGCATTTTCCACACTTGGGATCTAGAAACACAAGATGCCTTTCCATTGTTTTCTGTTTACCAAAGGTTATTGTGTTTGGTAAAGAAGTTTTTCTTTTTTATTCTCCTCTGGGCTTTATGTCTTTTGTGTTAACTTTATTCTGTTACATTATTTCTTCTGCTTATTGCTGAAAGATCAACAACAAATTTTGTCAAGATTTGTGTAAGAATAGTGGATTAAAATTGTGGTATATGTTATCATTTGCTAATTTGGAAACACACACTTAGAGAACATTCCTGCTTTGACCAGACTAGAAATCGGAGGTTTGACAAGAATGACTTAATTTCACACCTTTTTTCTCCTTTTACTTTTTCTGTAAAGGAAACAGTTATCAGCATAAGATTTAAAATATTAAATGTACAATATATTTGACTCATCTGATATATTTTACCTTTGCTACTATGACCTTCAATGTACACACTGCCATCAGTTGTGGGGCACTACGGAAGGGACAGCCGGGGGTAGGGAGGGTGGGAAGGGATAACGTGGGGAGAAATACCAGATATACGTGCTGGGGGGAGGAAGGCAGCAAACCACCTTGCCATGTATGTACCTATGCAACAATCCTGCATGATCTGCACATGTACCCCAGAACCTAAAGTACAATAAAAATAAAAATAACTACACTCATGCATTAGAATCATCTGTGCAAACTAAAGTATACGGTGAAATTTTAAAGAAATCACCAACTTCAATTAATTTATTTTGAGTGAAAGAAAGAAAAAGAATTTGCATTAATGCCTGAAACATTTAAGTTGATTATTTTTTAAAAGTATGCTGTTAAAAATATGAATTTATTTAAGACAATCTGAGATAACTGAATTATATATGGTGTAAAAGGCAATTTAGGATTATTTCACTTGTTGCATCCTTAAATTATTGCTCACTTTTTAATAGCATAAAAGAGAGTAAAGGCTATGTTTTAGACCAATGTTAGTTTTTACTCATATCTATATATAATTGGTAAATGGGGAAAATGTCAGTGAGAAATCTAAAATCAAAATGAAATATAATTTTTAAATAAATTGTACAACAATTTTTCTGTTGAGATCATGAACAATATAAATATTTTATCATAGTTCTCTGTAGTTTTCACAATATCATATTTGTGGACCTAATCCCTGTTTAATCATAAAAAAATTATAAATGACTAAAGATATGAGTAAAGGAAACAGAGAAGATGCTATTGTAAAAAAAGGAAAAGCAGTATTTTCCTGCTATTTAACTTTGAAACAGAAAACTTTTTTCTTTGCAATGATTCTTCACTATAATGCCAAAATTCTGAAGAGAATGTTTTCAGGCTACAATATCACCACATCAGCATAGCCAGAAACAAAACAATGAGCTCCAAACTATCTTTACTAGATTGAAAACCCCAGCATATTACATTTACTGAGGTAAATTATCCCTGTTATGACAAGTGTTTGATTTCCTAAGTGATCATTTAGAAAACTAGAGCTCATTTATTTAAAAAAATATAGTTGAAATATAATTAATTTCTCATAAGTATCTAAAACTGATATTTCAAACAAACCTCCTTATGCAGTGCTGCTATATGTTATTTCTCCCACATTTTTAAAATTTCTCCCACATTTTTTAAAGAACTAGCTTTTTTATTTTCTTTGACAAGCAGTCTCACTCTGTAGCCCATGATGAAGCGTAGTGGCACGATCTCAGCTCACAGCAACCTCCGCCTCCCAGGTTCAAGCCATTCTCTTGCCTCAGCCTCCCAAGTAGCTGGGACTACAGCCATTGGCCACCACACACAGCTAATTTTTGTATTTTTAGTAGAGACAGGGTTTCACTGTCTCTACTGTGTTGGCCAGGCTGGTCTAGAACTCCTGACCTCAAGAGATCCGCCTGCCTCAACCTCCCAAAGTGCTGGATTACCAGCGTGAGTCACTGGGCCCGGCCAACTAGCTTTAACAGGAACATTATCTTCAGCTTGGCAATTAAACAATTCAATAAAGTGTTGCATACCTTAAGAACATTTAGAGAAAACACCATAAAATTACTAAAAATTTGAGCAAAAATGTTACAATGATTAGAAATATCAAAGTCTGGCATTAACGAAGTTGAGAAAGAGCTGTTGGAATAGTCTGGAGAATAGTATAAAATGTTATAATGCAAGGTCAATGAACAGATGGTCCTGCATTTTTATAGTTAACAGTACTAATTGGAATGGATTTAAAATATAGCAAACACTGAGTTCTTCAATTGATAAGAAAGCAAGGCATACATTCTTTCTAAGCGGCTTGGTGGTTGTACCTGATTATCATGGGCTTGATATGGACTAGATAATAAGATATAAAATTGTTAAGAGGTACCATGGCCTGATAATGGTACTCATTTTTTATGTGCATACGTAATTTAAGCTATGTTTTTCACTCACATGTTCTAATCAGTTTGCATTTTTTCTCCTGTACTGTGTGGGATTTAAGAGTCCAGGTGAAAGGAAGAACCTGGACAAAGAGATTGTTCTTAAAGGTATATTAGGGTCCTTTGGGTTAATTATAGGAGGTTGGCTGACAGCACCTGATAAGACCATTGAGGTCATTGTGATGTTGACATCTCTTCAATCTCAATACTCCACTAAGCAAAGGCCAAGGCAGATAGAGCTTTTCCACTATCTTTATAGCACACACTGCTATGCTGAAGAGAGAAGACACACACTCTCTCTCTCGTTCTTTTACCCACACAAAACCTGAGAAGCCCAAAATGCCACACAGTTTGTCGATGACAAGGTCAGCATGATATCAACCTTAGAAACCATTCATTTCTTCCCAGGCCACTTCACTTTCAATAAGCAATTTTAAACATTGTCATTTTTTACCGCAATAATTTTACAAAATGTCTGCTACTTGCTATGTGTCCAGAAAGGAAACCAAAAGAAAGTGGCATTTTACTTTAGACACTAAAAAATGTAAAAGGTAAATGAAGCTATGTCTTAGCAATATGTCAGAGGCACAGGAGGAGGGCAAGAAACAATATGTAAGACAGGAAGTAGTCCCTAGTCCCACAGTTCTACTGAAAAGTGAGCTTTATCCAGTTGATGACATCATGTAGACCCATGAATAATAAATAAATATATATTTATTGAGTGCTTATTAAGGCCTCCACAAAGCTCTGTCTCTGTAAAAATGAGTGAAATAAAAGCACTGTTCTTACAGGAAGGTTAGAAAGGATCTGGGGGAAACATTAATCCAAGACACAGATCATAAGAGACAAACTTCATGGTAAAAACAATAAAGAACACATGAGTTCCTCGAGAGCAGGGCTCTCCAACCCTCAGGGCCATGGACCTGGTACCTGTGATGGCCTGTTAGGAATCAGGCTGCACAGCAGGAGGTGATCAGCGGATGAGCCAGGAAAGCTTCATCTGTATTTACAGCTGCATTCCATTGCTTACATTACCACCTGAGCTCAGCCTACTGTCAGATCATCTGTGGCATTAGAGTCTCAGGAGAGTGACTCCTATTGTCAGCCGTGCAAGCAAATCATCTGGGTTGCACATTCCTTATAAGAATCTAGCCAGCCAGGTGTGATGGCTCATGCCTGTAATCCCAGCCCTTTGGAGGCCGAGGCGGCTGAATCCTTTGAGGTCAGGAGTTCAAAACCAGCCTGGCCAGCATGGTGCAATCCCATTGCTATTAAAAATACAAAAATTAGCTGACTGTGGTGGTGTGCATCCATAATCCCAGCTACTTGGGAGGCTGAGGCAGGAGAATTGCTTGAGCCCCGGAGGTAAATGTTGCAGTGAACAGAGATGACTCCATTGCTCTACAGCTCTCCAGCCTGGGTGACAGACCAACACACTGTCTAAAAAAAAAAAAAAAAAAAAAAAAGAATTTAATGTTTGATGAACTGAGGTGGAATAGTTCTAGCCAGAAATCATCACCCCACAACCCAGGTCTGTGGAAAAATTATCTTCCATGAAAACTTCTCCCTGGTGCCAAAAAAATGTTGGGGACTGCTGCTCGAAAGCGCTGAGAGTGCAGGGACATTAATTTGTGTTCTGGGAGAATAGATATTTTTGTTTGATTGGTTTTTATTGTTTTTTTATTTTATTTTTTGGAGCCCCCTTCTGGGCAAGAAGGAAAGGGAAGATGAAAAATATGCCTTGTACACAGAACCAAGACTAGAAGGGTGGAGGTGGAATCACATGTTCCTACAGTTGGTTAGCAGCTGGAGTTGGAGCACTTGGGCATGTATCAGTGGAAAGCCAGGATAGTGTGGTTAGGAATCCATACTCTAAATAAAACCTGCCTATGCCATTTGGCATGCTTAGTTCAATTATTTTGAATGCTATAAAAGTAAAGATGGATGAGAAAAAAGATTTCAAAGCTGGAAATGAAACAGGAAGAATGTTCAGGCAGATTGAGGCAAGAAGAAAGTAGAGCCCAGGCAGATCTTATCAGTGTGAACCAGTCTCACCATCAGTCCTAAACTCCCTGCTGGCAAAGCAACAACTCAACCAGATACCAGAATCCTAGGTTCCTGAAATTGAAGGGCCCGTAGAAGTCATCTTGCCAAACTTCGGCATCTCTTTTACCTCATGGCTCCTACTGACTGATCATATGGTGTATAATTCTGAGATTTAAAAAATGCTTATAATAAATTATTTTTCTCTGTTAAATTTCTCAGTCAGTATTGGCTTTTTTATGTGTTTGTTTTGAGACAGAGTCTTGTTCTGTCACCCAGCCTGGAGTGCAGTGGCGTGATCTCAGTTCACTGCAACCTCTACCTCCCAGGTTCAAGTGATTCTCCTGCGTCAGCCTCTCAAATAGCTGGGATTATAGGCGCCAAACACCACGTCAAGCTAGTTTTTGTATTTTTAGTAGAGACTGGGCTTCACCGTGTTGGCCAGGCTGGTCTTGAACTCCTAACTTCAAGTGATCCACCCTCCTTGGCCTCCCAAAGTGCTGGGATTATAGGCATGAGCCACACATTGGCTTCTCTTATTTTTTTAAGAGTGAATTGTTACATGCTCACCACAGGAAATTCTTTAAATATGAACTTCAGAGATTCTAAGATGTCTGCATCTGAAACATTATCATCAGATGGAGTTTTATTAATGGCTTTGAAAAACTAAACAGAAATCTGTCGTTTTTTTAGAGCTAATTCAGTGAACTGGGAATGAGGTGAGTTGTGGTTGCTAAAAACATAAACTTGTTACCACTATATGATGTTATTTTTCCACACTGGATTTTAATAAATATGATGCCACAGAAACATGGATTAAAGCAAAATTTCTACACATAATCTTGAAGTTAAAACGAACTAGAATTCTAAATATTCCCCAAAATGTATATTAAATTTACAATTAATTGGTTCAGATGTTTTACTTGAAAACTTTCTTGTAGCATATATAACTCTTCTTATTTATGCTGTTAAAAGTGTCATGGTATATATTAAAATCACACGTATTTGGAATAACAAGTTTGTTTTCACTTATAAACACTTCTATGTATTAATATTATCTGCTTTTTATCTGCTGTCAGTAGAAACATTAACAGATTTATTTCGATATCTTGTTAGCACCAAACAATGGGTGTTAATCAAGTCGGCTTTTTAAAAAATTCCTTGTTCTCATAATTTGATATATATGTAAGTCATATATTATATAATAACATACTCAATATATAACATATTGTATATAATGTATAATTTTTAAATACAAAAACAATTGAATAATAGAATGACTCTCTTCTCTATAGGTTCATCAGTTTCAAATAATCTTGCATTTCTTACCCCATTTTAATTGTCATGTTAATAGAGAAGTTTTAAACATCGCTGAGCTTAAAATCAGAATGTATTACTTTTAGTTTGCCTGACTGAGTCAGGCTCATTCAGGATAATTTCCACTTTGATTAATTCAGAGTCAGCTCATAAAAGTTTCTAATTACATCTAAAAAATTTTTCCACAACTGCCAAATTCTATTCCCTAGAAATAAATCACAACTTCTGCCAGTACTCAAGGTAGAATGTGGGTGGGAAGCAAGGTCCTACATAGGTGTGGGTACTAATGTGTTACAATCACAGATGCCATCTTAGAATCCTCATTACCACATACGAACTAATTCAACAGCAGTATTTTACCCCAAATATAGTAGCTCTCATTTCTGACTTCTCTCCTTTCTGAACTACTTGTGACATAATGAAAATGAAAAGGAAGAGCTAATTGCAGACTTCCACATCTACAAAAATTTTCATGTGAACAGAAGATTAAGGATCAAAAAAATTGAGAAAATAAAATAAGTTTATTTGAAAAAAAAAGTTGCAATGAAATCTGATTGCAGAAAAATTGGCTGATCAAATAAAAACAATGTGTATTTTAAGGAAACAATGCAAAATTATCAAGGTTACCAAGTGTACATCAGTCTAAAAATTTGCTTGATGGGTATTTATGTTTGCTTATTTTAAAGAAAAATTGATTTGTAAGAATTTCAAAACAGCAAAAATGCTTCACATGGAACTCACATTAAGTTGGCATTAATTAAATGATGCCTATTTATTCCTTAGAAATTTAGTCATGTAAGATGAAAACTCTTAATTCATTAATGTCTTAGAAAGTTTACCCTTATCATTAAACCCCTTTACTAGACCTCTTTGATTGTTCTTAATTTTTTTTTTTTACTTTATGTTCAGACAGTTGAATTAACCACATTTTGTTATGATACAAAAACTGTTTATTGTTTTAACTTTGTGCTCTTTGTAAGTGAAATGGCTCTCACATTCTATTGCTATAGCCATTAGCATTATCTAAGCTCTTCTAAACTTTATTACTGTGACAACAATGAGGAAGGAATAGTGCTTTGTAAAATGACACTATGACTTACTTGCTGTGGGGTCTGTGATATAAATCATCACCTCTACCCGCCCCTGTGAAAGCTAAAATATAGTCTCTATCATTTTCTCAGGTTTTAAAACAAAATAATGTATTTGGAGAAAGTTAAAAGACCTTGCTAATTATTGGTCTGTGCTAGGAAGTTTCAAAACATAGACACTATATACAGAGAAAAGAAGCCTTCAAAAGGTTAAGTACATTTTCAAGGTCATGATACTACAAAATGGCAGAGTTGGGTCACACATTCTGAATTTCAGAGTTCAAATTTTTAACCAATTGTACTTTTTTTATATCACATTAAGGGAAATTTACTTGTATTTCCATGTATTTCCATGTTTTAGAGTATTCATTTTGTAACAGCATCATAGTTTTTCAACTGAAATATTTTATTATATTTAAAATTTTTGTATATAGTTGGAATTGAAATAATTACATAAAACAATGCTTTTAATACTTTTAGCATGTTTCTTTCAGAATAGTCTTAGATGGATCTTGCACACGTATTCTAACAATGATATCATTGATTAAAAAACAATTGAAGCTATTTCCTGAACAGTTATCCTTTTAATTTGTCATATGCATTTTATTGTTTTAAGCATGTAAGATTTCCATTGTTTGATATTAGATTTAATTTTTTGGAAATAAGTCTAAAAGTCATAGAAAACAGGCTTGTCATACACAACAGACTTGTCACGGAAAACAGACTGGTAGTTAAAATACATAACCAGCCTGAATAATACATTTCCTTGTTTTTCCTCAAAACAATTTCATAATCATTAATCAGCCCATGACTTATTCTTTTCATACCATGGTATGTCAAATTTATAACATTTCTAGGAAATCATCTTCGTCTTTGGCAGATTTATCATAAACAATGACAACTGAGGTAAAAATGAAATTTATATGGTCTTCTCATAATTTCAATTAGCATAATTCATAAACATGAGAAATATTTTAATAGGTCATGATGCTTTTACTTTAGTTTCAAATCTTTTGTGAACTACCTGTTTCATCATTATGCTTTCCTCAAACTCAGTTTTCCCCCCAATTTTTGGAAGATTGAGAGGAACTTCTAATTTACTAATTCTCAAATTGTAAGACAGATGTGTTTTATAAACATTATTCATGTTCAAGTTTTCTTTGGGATTAGTGTTTTTATTTAAATTTAATTATCAGCCACTATTCTTAAACCAATAATTTATTTTAATGAATCAAATAACAGATCTTTTCAAACATGTTATTGGTTTTTTTTGAATCATCATCACTTCATATATAATCAATGAGATCTTCCCTGTCTTCTTGAATTTTTTTTTTGCTAGTCAAATATTGTTGACTTGTTTTTTTTCTTTTTAAGTTCTGTGTGGATGTGGGTATGCACCTTCCATTAGAAGAACTTGACTTCACACAAATCTAGTATTGTTTCTTTCACTTAAACTTATATCTATAATTTTTATGTTCAACTGGTGTCCTTGAATCTTCTACCCCAAAAGCAACCAGCAGAAAACTTTCACAATTATTACCACATCACCCATTTATTTGTCCCTTTGTCTTTAGTTTGACTTTTTTTCTACTTGCTATTAAAGAACATCCCTGTGCTCAGCGAATACAATTAGCTTCTCTCATTATCTAAGAATATAGTTCTTCAAGTCTCTCCTCTCAATTTATCTCAAATGAAGATTTTCATCAGCATACCCACGTATTTTATAATCTTGTTTTCGAAATAACAACAACCCAAGCTCTCAGGAATTGAATCAATCTTACTGAAGATATCTTATTTCTCTGCAAATTTACAACAAAACTCTTAAAAAGACTTGTTACTGCTATGGTTTTAATTTTTCTTGCCTCATTTTTAATAATTTACTCTGATTAGGCTTTTGTCTCCAACTTTCTACAAAAACTATTCTTGTCAATGCCGTAAATATTAATGCCTCCTCCTCATTGAGTCTCTTGGTTAGTCCTCATCTTTCTTGACTCATCAATGGTACTTGACATGGCTGAACTATTTTCATCCTTAAAACACCATCTGCACTTGGCTTTACACATTACTTGATTTTTATTTTCCTTTTACATTACGGATCACATTTTACTCTTCTCTCAGGGTTTTTGAACTCCAGTTGTTGACATGCCACTCTTAATGCTTGGATCTCTTTACCTACATTCATGGATTACATAGTGTTTCATGCTTTTAAAAATCACTCATTCAGTGATGATTCCCACATTTATATTTCCAAATCTGTCTTCTCTTGAAAGTCTCAGACTTGTATCCCAACTGCTTATGTGACATGGTAGACTAATAGGCATCTGAATGACAAAAGTTTTCAAATCCACTAAGGTAGTTTGAAATCCTCTTAAATAAGAACTAAGCATAACAGTCAAGCTTCTTGGGAAACTTTACCTGGAAAGTATGTTATGTGCTCATACACTTGAAAAAGGTAATAGCTGCATTGGGCTTTGCAACCTCTCAGGTTACTAGGGTCTATTAAAATAATAATAATAATAATAATAGACCCCTCTGTAGGATAGAGTTATAATTATTGATTTCTATGAATGAGATATAGCAACAAACATTTACTTAAATTGATTTACAATTTAAATTTATAATGCATTTATTACGATAAGAGCTGCATTTGTTAAAAAATATTGCTAGGTATAATAATAGATAATATTTATTAATGTGGTTAAGTTGCCCTAGGCCCTTTACACATACAGCTAATTTAAACCAAGAAAACTATTAATAAGACTTTTGCTTTACACTCAATAATCTGCAGCCCTGCAGAACTCTGTGCTGCACGCTTAGATAACTACTCTTGTAAAGAAAATTCAACACTAGGAGTCAGAAAAATCTATTCTTGTTCATTTTTTGCTACTTCCCAGTTATGTGACTTTGATATAGCCACGATTCACTGTAGATTCTAAATGTGGAAACAGACATACTGTTGCCAGCGTGGTCTGTTTTGCAAGGTTTTTGTAAGATATAAATAAAATTAAACTTCAAAACACCTAAACATAAGGCATTATAGATTTTTTGTTTTTCTGTTTTTTTTTTTTTTTTGAGACAGACTCTTGCTCTGTCACCCAGCCTGGAGTGCAGTGGCACCATCTTGGCTCACTGCAATCTCCACCTCCTGGGTTCAAGCAAATCTTCTACCTCAGCCTCCCAAGTAGCTGGGATTACAGGTGCCTGCTACCACACCAGGGCTCATTTTTGTATTTTTAGTAAAGATGAAGTTTCACTGTGTTGGCCAGGCTGGTCTCGAATTCCTAGCCTCAGGTGATTGCCCACCTCGGCCTCCAAAAGTGCGAGGATTACAGGAGTGAGCGACTGCGCCCAGCCCCTATTTTGTTAGTCTTTTATTTAAGGGATCGTATGATCATATAGGTAGAGGGCAACCAGGTCTCTTTCTCTACAGATTCAATTTCCGATCATGAAGGAGGAGAAAGAAATTGAGCTGTGCCCTTGGGCATATTCTCATGAAATGAAATTCCGTGGGGTAAAGAGGAAAATATGAAGCATATCAATGGCATAAATATTTGTATTTTGAATGGTATAGTTGGCCAAAGGATTGGCACTAGCTCCAGGTGTGTCCTACTTGGCAGTGGTACAAGCTGACACAGTTGGCTGTATGTGTCAGTCTTGTTACATATTCAAAGGTATAGTATAAAAGGAGTCTCAGAGGACACAGAGATTTCTGAAAATAAGTAGGGTAAACATGAGCTTGTAGTTTTAGATGTTTGTCCTCCTTTGTTTCAATTGCATACACATCCAATCAAATTATTCTTGTGGACTATTGTTTTTCTTTATAGGTTCTTCTTCCATGCTCATATACAAGATAAACTTTAACGAGATGATAATTTAAATATGAAAAACTTGATTTAAGCCATAGAAAGTACTTACAAATCCATTTTTGTTTAGTAGCTGTATGTCTAATTAGCTGACCAACAGGGGGTGATGCTAATAGTGTCAGATAACTGAAGTAAATTATTTCACAGCATGGGGTTCCAGTAACACAGGAGAATATAAGACCAACCTTCTAGGCTTTATTTCATCCAAGTCCATAAAGTCCCCTGTGGTCACAGCAGTGCATATTTAAAATCAGTTAATCATGTTACCCATGGGTGTTGGATACCTTTCAAAGTGGTCTCTGATAATGAGCTATTTGTCCTGTGTTGTAATAATAAGTCTCTATAAGGTTAATGCAGATGATATTTAGAGATTCCATAAGAAAATAGTGCAAGGGTGTTCTACTCCCCGCTTAATTCCTACTTAAATACAATTAGACATTATAAGCTCATTAATCTACATAGTCAATAATACTTTTGTGAAATATCTTTTCATTTTACTATTATTATTGTTGCTCTTATCTTATTCACGTAGTTTTAAATTTTGGATGTGTTGCTGGATATAGGAGTGACTAAAAGAGAAAAATATCTATTCACCCAACGGGTATTTTTCACACTTTCTTTGATTCTCTCCTTGGGTGTCTTAAGTACTCTATGTTTTGTAAGCATTGATCTCACCTTTGTACACTGTACTGAAAAGAGGTATGCATATCTTTACCCATACAGCTTCTCCCCTGACTTAGCTGAAAATGTCAAGAGAAATAATCCTCTTTAGCTAAACATCCTGATCAAGGAAACATATAGGAAGTATACATATGAACACACACACACACACACACACACACGGGAGTATACAACCATATATTACAGAGTTCGGCAATCTCAAATGGCATTCTATTTTCTGGGCAAGTCTATCCATAGACATCAGATGCATCCTCAAATTCTACATTGTTGTTTAAAGTTCTCAAACAAAAGATCCTAGGCTTTTTAACATGCGTTTATAATTCTAACAATCTTTGTAATTAGAATGGAAGGTCTGGACAGCCAGCCTTTAAGATGTTGGTTTTGACCCTTCAGAGGGCTGCTGACTGGGTCCTGAAGTTGTACTTCCCATTTCATATCTCTATTTCTCACTAACTAATAGCTTCAAGGTTTAACTAAACATAGCTTCTGGATAGATTCTTCTTCATTTGGGGGTGTGGGAGCCGTGTATGTCCTGTTCTTAATTGCAACTACAGGAACATCCTCTCTCAAACACTAAAATGAGAACAAGACAATGTAAGAGAGGGAAATGAATATAAAGCCCAACTAAGTATGACAATAAAAGATATTAAATATTCTTTTTTTTTTTTTTTGATTTGGAGTCTCACTTTGTCCCCAGGCTACAGTGCAGTGGTGCGATCTCAGCTCACTGCAACCTCCAACTCCCTGGTTCAAACTATTCACCTGCCTCAGCCTCCTGAGTAGCTGGGATTACAGGCAGGCACTCCCACGCCCAACTATTTTTTGTATTTTTTGTAGAGACTGGGTTTCACCATGTTGGCCAGGATGGAATTTTAAATATTCTTATGCTAGCCTAAAATGGTTACAACTATTGAATTAGGAACTATGAATTGAGGGTTTGAAGAATTTACTGTCTTATCTTTAGGTGTTTGAAAACCTAAATAGTAACTGCTTTTAAATCAATAAGCTAATTAAAGTCAATACAAAGTATATTTTTCACCTCAAATTAACAATAAAATAAGATTAATCTTTATTAAGAGAGAAAATTATGCGAAATGGATAAATGTGACCATTTCATTTTATTATTTTATTCAGTTCATCCTAACGGAGCAGTTAGAGGTTTTCCAGAGTTTGGATGGGGAAATGGAATCACGGTTTCATGTAGAATATTGATTCACATGGTTTTCAGCTTTACTAGATCTTGGCAAGCCTTTCCTTCTCTCTTCAAGCACACACACACACTTTCTTTAAACATTTTACTTTTCGTTTTCCTTTAAGCTCCTAAGCATGACAACTTGGGAGCCCACTGTAAATGACTTTACTCCAGGTCACTGCTTTTGGTTACAGCTTCTACACAGAAAACAGTTTTGCCAGGATTTCCCTCATTTCATCAAGCACAGCTTCCTTTCTGCAAAAACAACAGCATCCAACGTGCAATGACTGGGGTTATTATCACATCTCGTTCAATGTTAGCACAACTGAGTTTCTTAGAGCATTGTTTGCCTAAAGGTCGGATGCTCAGGCTCAGATTGTGAAATAAATGATATTGAAGGGACAAAATAGCAAACATAAGAAGCCACCTTTGCCCATTTCCACTTGCCAGAATAATTTCCCAAAGCACTTGGCTCCGTGGAAACATACAGTGCTCCAGAAAAAAAAAAAAAAAAAAAAAAAAGAGAGAGAGGCCGAAACAAAATAAAACTTACCCCACTATATCTCTTGCATGAGTCAGTATTTTTAAAAAATAAATGATCCTAATCATTGCGTTTTCCTACACATAAAATAATGGCTGATAGGATTAAAAATTGTGTTTCTATAATCTATAATCAGATATACTCTTATATCAAAGCTTTAATGTAATTTTACATGTACTTACCCTCCACTACCTATATGTAAACTATAATCTGTCCACGGAAGAATCAAAAATTGATCTCTTGACTTAACTGAATATTTAAACAAGAAAACAACAATCTCTAGCTAAACCTCTTCATCAGGGAAACAAATAACAAATATACACATAAAAACATGCACCCCCCCACCTCCCCCTCCTCCCCCCACACAGGAGTGCATTAAACCACACATTAAAGAGTTCTGTAAACTCAAATGCCATTCTATTTTCTGGGCAGCTTGATTTATGATCCGTAGGCATCAGATATAGATATAAAGTAAAACATTACGTCAAGAGAGTCTGAAAAAAATCTCTCTAAAAGATTTTTCTGGTCTGTAGTCTTTGGTCTGTAATCCTCAAGAAAACTTCTAAATAAAACTCACTTCAGTTCTTTAAAAACCTAATTTTCTTTCAGTCAACACAGATCCATGGAGACTAATGAAAGAAAGATCAAAGGAAATTACTCCAGCTGGATTATGAAGGTTGAGGAAAGACAGTATTAATATGTATAGCGTTTCAATAACAGCAGGCTAAAGATTGTTGATTAGAATTCATTATTCTAGAGAGTGTTAACCAGTTTGAAGAGTGGTCTTTTCCTTTTTATAATTTCAAAAAACCCTAACAACCTAAAGCAGTCTAAAATAATGATGCTTCAGTTAATCACTAAATTTAAAATAAACTCAGCTTGCAGTGATTTTAGGTTAAGAAACAGAATCTACAAATGAGAAAGAAAGTCAGTAGTTTATCTTCCTTCTTTGTTGGGTTATAAGGCTGGGGTGGAAAGGAAGTCTTGAATTCTATTTCCATAGGTGGAGAAAATCAGGGGCTTGATACGTCTCCTTACTAGGATGATGCTAACAAAGGCTGTTAGTCCTAAATCTTGTCTGCAAAGCAGCTGCTGTTATTTTTCCTTGGTTGTGGTTGACCTCAATTAGAAAGACTATTTTATGGTAGGAAGAAGCTGTAGTCTCATTTATTTTGATTGTGCTACATGAGAAGCTCTAAAATCAGAGAGTTAACCCTATCATTTAGAGAGAATAGGAATTTTCAGAAGTGAATGTGTGAGACTGGGCACAATGCCATTGTAGTTAAACATAAGGCAGGGACATGCCACTTGGAAGTACATATATGTTTTTTTTTTTTCAGTCTGGGAAGTTGAGTAAAACCTCTCAAGACTGTCAAAGCTTTCTCTTCTGTGCTCAAGAAATAGATATGAAGACATGACTAAGTGACTTTCATTCCTAAGACTTGAGTCGTCTTATCTGTGGAAATCAGGCGCCTGGGTTCCATGATTTCTAAAGTCCTGTCTAACTCTACCATGCTGTAATTCTAACTCTTGAAATTTTTGGTAACCACAGAACATTCTAATGAAGAAACAGAATATTGTCCCTTATTACCTTAGGGGAAACTCTTGTTAACTGGCATATTGACATGTCTAATTGCAGCTGCCATTCACTCAAATGTTAATACGGATATAGGATTTTATTTGTTTATGGTAGAGTTGTAGGGAAACATAATGTTTCTATGAACATTTCACTATTTATTTTGCTAAAATATTTTGAACTTATCAGTTCTGATAAATAATATGTTAACATTAATCTTATTATAAGGTAATAGTATATTTTTTGAGCTTAAATTCAAAAGAATCCCAAGTGACTTTGTAAGAGAAATTCTATGTAAATTTATGTGTGTGTGTGTCTGCACATGCACATATGAGCTTATGAAGTTTTGCAACAGCAATAGAAGTTGTGATGATATCACAAATAAATTCAGTGACTTTCATATTCTTCCCTTTTAATCCAGAGTAAAGTATTGTGGTCTGACGGATCTCTTTGATTTATAAACCTGATAATACTTCTCTTTGCCTAAGGGTTTCAAATTACTTATCATAAACTGCAAACTTCTTAACATAAAATAAAATACACCTCAATACCAGAATTTGTTAGCCTGTATAAGCTTTATGTCCACTGTTCCTCTATCTGATACAATCTGAGATCCAGCTATTCTGACCTACTTTTGAATGCCTGAATTTTCTATTTTCTTTCCAGTGTTAAGCCTTTTCCGCGTCTGTCTCCTTTGGCAGAAGTACCCTTCCCTTGCCTCCTTTCCCGTGAACTCCTTTTCTTTCAGGTGTCAGCTAGATACATTTGATTTTCAATGAAGGGGATTATAATTCTTTCATAATATCAGTTCTGCATCTGACCACAAAGGCAGACTGAAGATTCTAATTAATTAATTAGTTGATTAATTACCTAATTTATAACTATGGAGCATCTACTACCACTGTGTAAAAGTGTCACAAGGAAACATAAATAGGAACAAGATATAAACCCCTGTTAAAGAAAGAAATGTGGAAAACACACTCATTAATATTATAGAATATCACATGTGAAATCCAAATGCTATGAAAGTTTAGAATAGAGGGAGTTACATTTTGTTAAATTTAGGAAGCAATTTATTTTGATATTATCATATTTAAAGTTTGCAAGCTGTATTGGCCCCAAAGACCTTTAGCTCTGAAAGGTACCTCTCAGGCTACCCTTGGGTGATTGGCCAAAGATCAAATGAGGGGGTCTTAGATCCCCAAATTCCAGTTCATTTGGAGTAGCTCCACTTTATTCTGTGGCTTAAATTTTGAAAACCACTGATGTTTTGACTGGAATAATGGTATATTATGACATTAATGGATATTCTCAAGGTGTTTTTCACTTTCAAGAAAATTAATATATAACAAATGTATCCTCTTAAAGCTGCACTTATTTCCCAAGTAACTGACATGAAATAGTGATTCATCAGTTCATGGCCATAAGTGATATTGAGGTAACTCAAGGCACTATACACTTGTCAGGTGTATTCTTTATTAGTATTTATCAGAAATTACATATAGCAGTGTGATGTTTAAGAACAGCTCGATACTCTATGTTAATTGCAAACATGTCAATATTTTGTAGCAGGAATTCTGGGTTTTAAAGCAGGAGAAAAGGATATTGAACTTAAGAACGACAATTTCCTGAAATACCTGTGGAAGAAAAATGACATCTTAACTACAGTACGACTTATCCGTGAACTCCACAGGTCTGAACTCTGCAGGTCTATATATACACAGCTGATTTTTTGACCAAACACCATTTGGAAATACAGTCTTCTCAGGCTGCAAAATTTGCATATTCATAGGGCATACTTTCTGTAAATGTGTGTGTTATGTAAGGCTGACTGCTGGACTTGAGTATGTGCAGATTTGGGCAGATCTGGGGGTTCTGTAACCAATTCCCCAGGTATACTGAGGGACTATATTTCTTTCACTTGAATACATGTCCTAGTACGTGATTTAAGCTACTTTCATTTTCTGTCTTAATCCTGTTTTGAATTAAACTAAGTATACTTCTTCAGGATTCAAGTGTTCACTGTATGAGGTAAATTAACTCTTCCAGTGCTCTAGGGTAGTAATTAATGCCCCAGAGGAGGTAAATTACTAAATGGTACCCCACAGCTTTCAGAAGACTGATTCTGCCTCAAATGGTTATGTTACTCTCTGGTAGAGAATAGATTACTCCCAATGGTTCTTTATAGGTCAGGATCCATTTTCAAGTGGGAAATTAGATTTCATCTGATTGACAAGCTAAAGTTTCTGAAGTGTGTCATACAATAGGCATGATAAGCCTATCGAAGACATAAATGTTGGTTATGGAAGCTCAAAAATACAGTAAATAAATATGAAGACATGAAACAATATTGGACAGTATTGCACTTTTAAAGTTAGATAAGCAAGTGATTACATAAGATTTGTATTTTATCATTAGCTGGAAGTTTATATCTTTACTTAAAAGCATAGACTATTTGTGTTACTCCACAAAATCACAAATAGTATTCATTCCTCTCTTCATTTATTATAAAATATATAGATATATATAAATGCAGAAGACTTTTACTCTCATCTCCTCTTTATGCATGGATTTGTGTGTATTGCTTAAATACTCTCACTGATTTCATACAATGTTTTTTCTATGGATCTTACTCTTAGGAAATTTTACTTTATTTTGAAGTAAAAACTACTTTGCTATATCTTATTTGCTCATTAATGTACAAATAGTTTTGAGTGCCTATTAAGTGTGAGGCACTAAGTAGTAAAATCAAAGTCTGGAATCTTGCCTTCTTAAGCTTTATATTCTAATAGAGAAGAACAGAAACAAAGCTACTGACGTAAATTATTACACTGTGAAAAGTGCAATGAGGAGAACAGGTAAGGTATGAGGTCCAAGGTAGACAGCAACTGCGGTCAGGGAAGTGGGGAGCAGCCACAGATGAAGTCGCCCGTGAGCACCTGCTTCATAAGAAAGCATGCTTAGTGCCGAAGAATGTGAAGGAGCAGCCTGTCAACAGCAGAGTCGGGTGGAGTGAATATATGCAAAATCCCCTGAGGCAAGAAACATGTCTTCATATCTGAGGAACTTCAAAAAGACCTATGTGACTGGAACAAGCAGGGTAGTATAAGTTCAGATTAAGGGGAAAGTTGGTGTCAGGTCATGTAAGGCCTTGTAAGCTAAAATAAAGAAGCTGAATTCTATTCTAAGTAAAGTGGAGGAAGGGTTTTAGGTAGGGGAGTGACATAATCTGAATTACAGCAAAAATAGCAATGATATTAAATATTCAGATAGCACTTATTATATATCAGAAAATAGCAATGATATTAAATATTCACATAGCACTTATAATAGGCAAGACATTTTTCTAAGGATTCAACGTGTACTTATTTTTTCCAATAACCTTATGAAATAGGACTAAAGCACAGAGAAATTACACGATTTCCATAAAGTTGTGGAGCTAGGATGTTGCAGAACCAGGATTCAAGCCTGGCAGTCACTTACCTATGTGGTAACTATGATTCTATGGATCTGCCTCTATCATCTCTCTGCCTTCTCTATTACTAATCTATCTGCATCAATAATTTATCTGTTAAAAGATGTGCATAAGCACCATAAAATGGCATTTACAGTCATGGGAATAGATTATATTTTTCAGAGAAACAGTTGTTAGAACACTTAGGACTGAGCCCTGAGTGACCCTAAGAGTAGAGACTGGGTAGAACAATGAAACCATCAAAAGAAATTAAAATTAGTAACCAGTAATAAGAGAAAACTCAGGATGAAGAGGTGGTAAGGAGCTAAGATAGGAGAGAGTCCTAAGACAAAATCAGAGGTCAATGCTGCTGAGAGTTGAGTTGAATGACATGAAAACATCTGCTAGATTGCATTGTGGGAAGTGTCCACGACCCTGAGAAGGGTTTTCATGAAGTAGGAAGTTGACATACAGGATCAAGGGTGAATGAGAGAGAAAGCTGATGTAGAATAGGTAGGCAGCTCTTTAGAATTTGCTGTTGGAATAAAAGGGAAAAACAGCTGGAAAAGAATAGTGGGTGGAGGGAGAACAGGGAGCCACTACGGATGCAGAAGAGAAAATGCTAATGAATACGTTAGTTGTGTAGACCTTCTTGAAGGGACAAAGCAAGAAAGAATTCCAAGAAAAAAATGGAAGGTTCAGCTTTTGATGGAAAAGGGACATTCCTTGATCATCATACAAGACACAAAAAGAGGCTTTCAAGGGTGATAAAGAATGGACAACGGCGAATCATGAGTAAGCTCTAGGACTGTTTGTAAGGAACCATGCTCTATGCTAAATGTTTTACGTGTGTTATTTCAATGAATTCTTTCAAAATTTTAAATCGTTATTTTAAAAAATTTTTAATTAACAGCCAGTGGAACTTAGGCTCAGAAGAATTAAGTGATATGCCCCAAATTTCAAATCCACTAATTACTGGAGCTGAAAAATGAAGGCAATCAGCATCACTCCAAAGCCTAATCAGAGAGCTAAAAATTTACTTAGTTACTGACCAGTCAGTTTGAAGCCCAGAGAACTAAGGCAGCCTTACAAAATATATGCACCTTGCTGCTGATGACAAGGTTTGGTTTAGAATACAATTCTCTTCACTCCTAGTCTAGTATTCTTTTCACTGTGCTTATCTATTTTTTCCATTGCTTTAGAGGCAGGATACATTTTAAAGTAAAATATATGAGTATTGATTATAAACTTTATTCACTAAAAATATAGTGGTAATTTGGGGAGGAAATTGTAATGATTAAAATTATGAGAATCAAATATAATTGTTTTCAAGAGAGAAAAAAATAAGTTAAAGGACTCTGTATGACTACTATAAATTCTCCTAGTGAGAACACCAAGTATACACAATTAGCTTAAAAGAAGAATTTTCCAAGTGCTTTATTAACTTTTAATCAGAACACTAAGGTAATTAGACACAGCCTGTTTATGTATGAAAAAACACAATGAAGGACAGCATTCTGCTTTTCGGAACACACATACTCCATAGGATCCTTTGAGCATGCAATGTAGAGGAAGTTTAATCCTTCTGTTAATAAATCCAATTAAAAATAGCAGTGGCAATTTTTCAAAAGTTGTGTGTGTGTGTTTGTTAAATATTTGTTCCCAATATAATAGTTTTTTAATCTTTTTTTTTCTTATAAATGGTTGTCAAATTTACAAGCTCTTACTGTAAAATCCCGAGAGAACTTTTAAATTCCATGTGAAAACTATATGGTTTTTATTCAATCTTATTATTGGTTGTATACTTTCACTCTAATTACATAAACGCAGCATCTTGCAGATTTTTTTGTTTGTTTTCTTTCTTTTATCCAACTGCCTCCAATACACCACTTCATATGTACATCTTTTACTCTAGCCATTGTGTGTTATCATAACCATTTCTACCCAGAGTTCAAATAGCTTAATACAGGTGCAACCTCACAGCACGTCCGCTCAGATCCTGCAGACTTTGCCTCTCTCTAAGGATCCTCAGCAGGGCCCACAGGCTTGAGCCCCTGTCCCTCAAAGAGTGGCCAAATTGATAATACTACCTACATTGGTTTTTCTTTTTCCATTTCGTTCCCTCATTCCTCACACATGCTCTCCAGGATGACAATCACAAATAAACTAAGCACTTGACCCAGGCTCAAACACTGACAGTAGTTAAATTTCTACCTGCAGAAGCATAAAGGGCAGATACATGTGTCTTTACTTTTCATATCCAAGCGCCAAAACGAATCTTACTTTATCGAAACATTCACAGACACACACAGAGACTTTTATGTCAGTGTTGTTTACAACTACTTGTCTAGGTTTGTGATTTTATGAAACAAATGTTTTACGTTCTTTAAAATCCTAGAATTTAACTCAGTATGCAAAAATGAAAAATGTGGACTGTAATACGGCAACGAGGCAGTTGTGTTTTGTTTAAATCAATCATGTGATCAATTGAAATTTACAAAAAAGCCTGGGGCAATCCCTTTTTGATATCTACCATTAGATATGAAAACAAGCCTATTAATTTAATAAGCCAGAAATAAATCAAAGGCGTTGCTTTAATTGGAAGTGGAAATGAGCAAGTGTGCAAAGTAACTGAAGTTGGGCTAATAATAAATATAAACCGGGGACAAATTAGTCATTGTTCAATACTACCTAGTAAACATCTATATGTGCCTTTTCCTGTGTTAAAAAACCAGTGGGACTATGCCTAATTGCAATTATACTAAATGGAAGAAATCTCAAGATCTATAACAATACTATACATTAAAAAGGAGTACTGGCACTAATAGAGTCTATTATAATGGGAGTATCCTCATGGTTACTTCAGTTTCCTTCTCATCATATAATTTGCTATGTCAGACTCAGATGAGGTAAAGAGGGATGTAGATACTGATATCGATAGATATGTATAGTTATATTATATATACACACATAGATATTTGCATACTGATGGTGATTTTTGTGTATAAAAAGTGATGATGTATATTCTACTAGACTTAATCATTTTCTCAAAATTCTGTGACATAGTGAAAATTTAGAGCTGAGAATTTTTTCTTAAAATAATTTTTATTCATTAGTCTAGATTTTTTTAAATGCTTGAATTGTAAATACATTTTGATTTTTTGTGATGTACTTCTGATAATAATATTTTTCTAATCAAGTGTATGTTATTAAACACTTTAAGAAGTATAAGTTATTAAACACCATTGATCTGGACAAGGTATGTCAATTGCTTTGAATCTACAGGGAAGAAATTGTATATCACATTACTCTTCAGACAACAATAATAAGAAGGAAACCTACAAACACCATTAAAACTTCAAAAAAAAATTCTTCACCAAAAGTATTTTTGAAATCAGATGATGGGCCCAGGAAAACCAATAGGATGTGTGCTCAAAACTGGTCTTTCATGTGTGTTTATGTATTCGACTTGTCCATCCATCAAGAGCTCAACCTGTCTTGGAGATACTGTCCATCATTTATTTATGTGCAGAGAGACTAGAGTCTGAATTTATCTTCATTTCAGTCATGTACTGAATATAAGAATTGTGGAAAACATTTTGGAGCTAAGATACACCTTTTTCCCGAAAAGAGAAGTTGTACTTCATAGGCATCTTGGAGCCTTGCAGCTCAGATCTACTTTCAGAAAATGATATAAATTTCATAGGTAATCCCCTGATCTATTTTTAGACAGACCTCAACATTTTGTTGGGTCAAGTTATGAAACAAAATCTTATATGCGTTTTCTCAACTGTATCTTTCCTTGAAAGACTATAGTTAATTTCAAAATAGACAGTATATGAAAACAGCCACTTTGAGAAATATCAGTTAAACTCTAGCATTGTATGAGAACCAGAGAACAAACAACATTCTCGTCTCTGCCAAAATTTTCTAGGAGAGTGCATGATTTCTTCCTTTAGCCAAGGTAATTCATTGTTGATGAGTAATATCATGGATGCTCACATTTATGGAAAGTACTGTGTTGACACACATTATACTACCTGCTTTATACAAATCATCTAATTTAATCCTCGTAAAAATGCCATGGGGTAATTATTATCAAACATATTTTAAGTTAAGTAACCTACTCACTTATCTTGTAAGCAGCAGAGCCAATGCTATTGTACATTTCATTCTATGCCTGCATGATTCAGAAAAATAAAACAAAAACATGTAAGCCTTTGGTGTTCTCATATATCAAAAACCAATTTATTTAATATAAGAGTTTAAAAAGCTGTATGTAATACTTACCGTAGATAAAACAAAGTGATATGAAAATAGATTGAAAGGAAATTTGTTACTATTAGGAAGCTTGCAATCAAATAATGGGGATAAAACAAGCACATATATTCCTCATCTTTGTATAGACTGAACATTTTACAGAGTCCTTTGAGAGACTTTAATTTAATTTTATTGTTTCAAATTTTTCATGTCTAAGTTATCTATTCCTTTCAGTCTATTCTATGCATAATTCCATTGCCTTTTCTCTTGCTAACACAGAAACCCATTAAAGATTTAAATTAACAGATATTATAATTACATCTTCCTCCTTACTACTAATAAAAATTTATATACTATGTATATGAATATGTATCTAGATGACTATTTCAATATTAATATATGAGGAGATAAAATAAATTTTTCACGAAACTATGATTCTGTGTCATCTAAACATTAGCTTGGCACAGGCCTTTTAAAGAAAGCAGAGTGAAGACTCCCTGGCCAGTGTCCCCTACCATATCTTCTGCCCACCTTCTTTTCTCTCATATAAATAAGAAAAGACTCCATTTCATCAAAGGTTGAGCCTTTCATTTCATCCCTGAATTCTCTTTTGCTTTGAGTTCTCAGGTACATCTATATTAGATATTACCTGCTCCTCTGCATCCCCAATGCCGTTTTCCCTCATCAGCATACCTGATGCTCTGTCCTTATACACCTTTGTGTGTGTTTTTTCTCCCCTGCTCACATATACCTCTTCAGCTATTGCTCTCTTTATATTCAAAATCCCAGCCAAGTAATATAAATAGATACCTCCAAAACATAAGTGAATTAATCAGCTTGAAGTACTGTATATATTTTCACACACACACACACAAACATACACACACACACACACATATATGTAAATATAAGTTAAATAACTGGAAATATATGCAATGAAGTCAGTGAATTAGCAGATGAGAAAAACAGCTCAGATTTGTATGGTATGGTCTGGTACGGTATGGTGTGCTGTGCTATGAATGGTAGGTATGGTATGGTATCATATGGTAGCACAAGATCTAGTGCTTAGAGCTGGCTCTGCCAGTCATCTATCCCTTTGATGCTGATCAAATCATACAAAATTAGTTTATTCATCTGTAATAAAGGCTTCTCTTGTTACTCAGAGTTGCTGTTCCACTTAAAAATAATATGTTAATTTATGATAGAGACCTTGATAAACTGCATGAACCTTACATGATACAAAGGTTGTAAGATGGCACCACCTTTCAATGAGATAAATGTCCTAGTGATTCTTCACTTTTCATAAAGTCATTTCCTATCCCCAGGTTTGTTTATTTGTGGAGCTCCGCATTTACCTAGAATAAGAATTGCTATATTCTAAGTAATTGTTGAGGAGTATGATATCAAATATCATTACTACTTGATTCTTCAGTGGAGAAAAATTATATATATATATTCTTTTAATCAATATTGTTTCTTCTTTTTGCCATATATATGTGGATGCTTGCCTAAATGATATGCCATTCTTCCATACTTTTAGACACCATAACTTGTATTGTTGAATTAAGTAAGGAAGTCAAAAAGCTTGAAATTAACCATAGTACTCCCCTATAAAATATATTTTTTAATTTTATTAAATAAAATTTGGAATAAAAGCATTATATATATATGTATATATATATATATATATAGTCATAACTCTTCATTCATTTTTGTCAGTCAGTCTCATTCTTGTTTTATTGCACTTCCAAATCTTCACTTTTTCTTTGGCATCATTTTCCTTTGCCAGCATTACTTTTCTTTAGGTGTATGTGTCCCTAAATTTTGGTTCTCTTTCCCACAGGAAGTCATCTTGTGGATCTAATAATATCACGAAGTTGCTCTCTTTTTGATGGACATTTAGGAATATTTTGATTTGTACAGTAATTCAAGTTGCAAGAAACAAGCACACACATTTTGCAAGTACATCTGTGGAATATGTTATAAAAAATGTAAAGTGCATTCTTTGTTCTTTAATCGATGATATGGGCATTCTTTGATAAATGCTGCAGTGTTGTCTTCTAATAAGTCATAGGAATTTATGTTTTCAACTAAAATGTATAAACAGTTCTTGTTTATTCACATGCTTTAACAGAAAGGACTTTTGATTTCTATCCATCTGAATGCTGAAAAACAGTAAGTTATATATTAAATTAGTATTTACCTTCACATGTGTACAGTGGAACACTGAGTGTATCTTTAAAAGCTGCTTGCATTTTTGAAATCTGTAATCTGTGCTTTACTCATTTTCTTTATTAGCTGTTGGTTATTTTTTTATTGATTTGATGCCCCTTTCTTGTTAGGAAAATAAGATTTTTATAATATATCACATTTATCACAAGTTACTGTTTATCTTTGACTTTTCTTATTGAATTTTTACATACGCAAATTGCTAGTATTTATTCTTTTTATCAGTATTGTCTTTGTTAGTTCCTGGATTTGGGATATGCTTAGAAGAGTTTATCCTAAACAAAGACTTGTGTACTTTTTATTTATTTTCATGTTTAAATCACTGCTAAATCTGGAATTTATTCTGGAGTAAGAAGTGAAGTAGAGCTCTAACTTAATTTTTGTTTTGTTTTGTTATTATTGCTGTTTTTCTTCTAGTTATCTAGCTGTATAAATACCAGTGGTTGAAAAAAAAACCACATTTTTTCCTGCTGAGTGCAGTGGTTTATGCCTATAATCCCAGCACTTTGGAAGGCCAAGGAGGGTGGATCACTTGAGGTCAGGATTTCCAGACCAGCCTGGCCTATATGGTGAAACTCTGTCTCTACTAAAAAACACAAAAATTAGCTGGGCATGACAGTGCCTGTAATCCCAGCTACTTGGAAGGCTGAGGCAGGAGATACATATGAACCCAGGATGTGGAGGTTGCTGTGAGCCAAAATTATGCTGCTGTACTCCAGCCTGGGGGACAAATTAAGACTCCTTTTCCAAAAAAAAAAGAAGAAGAAGAAGAAAAAAGCATGTTTTCTTAATGATTTTCACTGCCACAATTATTAATTAATTAAACATTTGTGCATTTTACCAGATTTCGAGACTTTGTATTATTTGTTTGTCTATTCAGACACCAGCACCAAACTGTGAACTAATATAGCCTTAAGATACGCTGAAACATTTGGTAGCATAGTCACCACTCATTAATATTCTTTTCTTTTGAATACTAAATTTTTATGTAAATTTTAATGTCGGTATCCCTTGTTCCAAAGGAATCCCCAAAATAATAAAGACAAAGACAAATGAAAGAACTTTCCATTATTTGTATGGCAAATGTGTGTATTTATAGAATAATTTGGTGATTAATATTTGTTATGTTTATAATATGGATTCTTATCCTAAATGTGCAAAAGTCCACTTTTATACATACCTTAATAAAGTTTTAAGATTTGTTTATTGAGATCTATCAAATTTATTGTTAATTTAAAAACTTGATAGTCTAGCTATACTGTAAATTGTGTTTTCCTGAATTATGTTTCAATACTAAATGTTATTTGTATATGATAGCTAAGAATATTAAAAATTTCAATTTATATTAAGTATTTGAGCTGAATTATTCTATAAGATGTAATAATGGTTTATTTTATTTTCAATTTTCTGTATAGCCAATCATACTGTAATTATTGTTATAACTTTACTATTCTGCTCCATTCATTTTCTGGTGTGCATCTGCTATTTCATCTTTTTGCCTGTGGACTACCCTTGCAAAATGTTAAATAACAGTGGTGATAGGAAACCTCAATAGCAAGCCTTTTGCTTCTTTAACAACACACAGTGTTAAAATGTAACTCTCTCGTTCTATGTGTACATTTACATATCTTTCCTTTTTTAACTTATATAAGTTATTTTGCAATATAATATATGCCTGTATTAGTTCTTTTATGCCATTTAAAAATATTTTGCCGGCTAGATGCAGTGGCCTCGTGGCTGTAATCCCAGCACTTTGAGAGGCCGAGGTGGGCGGATCATCGGATGTCAGGAGTTTAAGACCAGCCTGATCAACATGGTGAAACCCCATCTCTATTAAACAAATACAAAATTTAGCCAGGCATAGTGGCACATGCCTGTAAGTCCAGCTACTCACCACTGCATTCCAGCCTGGGTGACAGAGCATGACTCCATCTCAAAAAAAAAAACATTGCATATATAAAATTTTTAACATATGTTATTGTCTTAATTAGAGGAGTCAGAGAGAAATAAAGATACTTGTAAATAAGACCCTGTATTTACAAAACAGGATAATGGATAGGATATTAGTTGGGGACAGAATAAGTGGAAAGAACAGATGTTAAAATCTATCTTAATTAAGAAGCACCCTTAAGGTCCATTTTTAATGCTCTCAGTACTGAGTGTTACACTGACCATGTCTTTACCTTGAGTAACTAATAAGAAGAATTACCTATGCAGACATACTAAAGAGTTTTCATAAATTTCTAATTTCTTTTCAGTCAATGCCATAGAATAACTTTTATGTATTATAAATGGTTTTCAGAGTAGCAGATTTACTAACACTTAAATGTACACAAAAAGATAACAAACCAAAAATAGATAAACAAATAAAACACTGGCACTGGTCTATTTTTTAATTTATTTGATTACCTATATTACATTTCTCTATCTACATGAACAAATAAAAGTTTATTGAAAAGTTTTCCACATATTTTAAAAGCAACTGAAACTGATTTTTAGTTTCAATGAAGTAATGGTATTTTCATGTTCCCAAATGGTCACTACAAATTAAGAGGAGAGTAAGAAGGAATATAATTTTTATTGTTAATAAAACTAGAAGAACCCTACAGGAAGACCAGGAGTGAGGGAAGGTTGATAACCTACTTAGCAGAGTTAAGGAAGATCTACTTCAGGATTCTCCAAAGGAGGTAAGCTCAGAAGATCATTTGAAAAATGCTAAGGATGTGAAGACAGAGAAGGCACCAAAAGGAAGGTGCTTGGAAAGAAGCGGAGGTGCAGAAAGACTTTTTCCCTCAAGCTTATATAAGAGACAATAGTTCTCCAGGTTCTCACCACAAATCTTGCTCATTCAGATGACTACCCATCTTCCAGCTGTCTATGAGACAGATTGCATATTACCTGAGAAAATTCTATGAGGAGCTCCAGATAGAGGCATATGATAATAAGAAGGGATGAGACTTGTAGAAGAAAATTAAAACAGTAAGAGAAAGTGAGCACATTGAATGGTAAGATTGTCCACGTCACTGTACTTCAGAAACATGGCAGACATTGAAAAATCCTCCTCAGGGTAAATAGATCCACCTTGGAGAAAGGACTTTTAACTGTAGACATTTGGAGATTTTCCACAAACATCTAGATACCTAATCTTTACAACCATGAAACTATGAAGTGAGCATCATTCTCTTCAGTATCACAGAATCTGTATTTAGCTATTTGGTGCCTCACCATAAGCCAGAAAAAGACTTCTAAGCACCTCCAGGCATTTGAAGAAACCTTCAGACATAAAAGGAGAGATAAAACTATATACAAAAAAATAAAAGGAACTTATCACACACACATGCACATATTTAGGCATGAGGTCAAAGCATGGAGGAAACAAAGTGAAAGAAGATATGATGTCTTTATGAAAGCAGAATTTTCTTTTTTAACAAATATTAGAAATACATTAAAAAAAAAGAAAGGAGGCAATCGCCCATAAAATACACCAGAAAGATAAAGGGATAAGTATATGGAGTATAAACTCAGAAGGTCCAAAATCCTAGAAATAAGATTCTTGGAAGAATAAAGCAGAAAAAATGGTGGTAAGAAATTATCATAAATATAACAGAGAAAATATCCCTAATATTGACAGATACACGTGTCCAGATGTAAAATATAATTGAGAAATTTTATAGAATAGGGGAATGTTGGGAAGATCCACAAGGCTTCCAGAAAGAAAACATCCCATGCACATTATCTGGGATTGTATCAGAAACACCATTCTGGAAATTTGAAGTAACTCGATAAAATCTTTCAAAAAGTTGAAGGAAAATAGTATTTAATCACATTTCTAAACATGTTCAAGAATGTATTAAAATACTTTCAATCATGCAGTTTTTCAAAATGTATGTGTATATGCTTTTTCTGGTCCAAGGATGTATTTCATTTAAACAGGGGTGTCAACCAAGAAAGGAAGGTATATAAAATAGTTGAAGTGGTTGCCTTTGGGAAGCACAAGAGACAGGAAAGATAATGGTTACACAACTAGAGCTTGCTTTGGTTTTTTGTAATATTTTTAATCATATTTGAATTTTAAAGTTGTATATGTGATTATGAAAAAATAAAAGTAGCTTTAACATGGAGAAACCCAGTCTCTACCGAAAATATAAAAAATTAGCTGGGCGTGCTGGCACCCACCTGCAATCCCAGCTACACGGCAGGCTGAGGCAGGAGAATCACTCCAACCCAGGAGGCAGAGGTTGCTGTGAGCCGAGATCACATGCCTGCACTCCAGTCCAGGCAACAGAATAAGACACCATCTCAAAAAAAAAAAAAAAAAAAACTTCTAATTCAAAAAGAAGTTAATTAAAAAGTCTAAAACCACCAACAATAAAGAATTTCCAAATTTAAAGCATTTATGATGTGCACAGATTTTACCAGAAATTCACTCACAAATCTTAGCAATATTGATAGTCATAGAAATATTTAATATCTTCTCACTAAATGTGTTATATATATATTTTGTTAAAAGATCAAATTATCCTTATACTTACATAAATATGTTACAAAAGTTAATAGAAACAGAATGACTAGAAAGATATTCACAAGAGGCCACATTATCATTAAAAATTCACTTTAGCTGTGAGGAAGTATTTAAGGAAAGAGTGTGTTTTTAGTAGGAGGCCTTTGATGTAGCTGAATAAGTGTGTAACTGATTTGACCGGAATCTTTTAATTGACACTTACAATGAAAGCAAATCTTCTGGGCTCCTCATCAGGGTCAGAGGGGATATGAAAAATTAAATATTATGTTTTAGCTTTTTCTAAAGCATATAAAGATAATCAAACAGGGGCATCTTTTAAAATCTATTTGTGAGTGATGCCATGCATATGGATTAAAATAGATAATACTTGAATATATGTGGTTTTGGTGTATTTTAAAGGTCTTTTCAACAATTTTATGATATTGTAAATGGGATTTACAACTGAGAATGTGAATGTGAAACTACAGAATTTGTTTAAAATCTTATGAAGTATTATCAGATATTTATGCTGATATGCTGGTTCATATATATTTCCCCGAAGAAAATAAATGGTCATTCAGATATTATTTCAACTGCTGATAGAACCGCAAAGAAATACATTACACATTGCCTTTAAAAAATACACTAGAAATATTAGTTTTAAAACTTCACTTGTGTTCACAAAAAAACAAAACCTCTTAAAGCAATGTCATTCCCCTCATTTCACTGTTTCAATAAACAATACGTTTACTAACTAGTTCATTGCTTCTCTGTTACAAAACTATCTCTCAACAATTATTTCAACCATTGCTTTTACTTTCCTGGTTCAAAAGAAATGCTTTTGCTTTTTCTCTGCACTAGTCTCACCACTCATACTGTAGGAGTATGGACTCCAGCCAGAATAAACCCCTGTGACATCTGCAGAGACATGTGGAGACCGGAGCAGACTCACCCAAACAGTCACAGATAATCTTCTTCCAGCTAAAACCACACATTGAGCTTCAGCACCAGTCCTGTCAGAAAAGGGATTAGTGAGTGCCTTTTGCTCTCTGTGGTGTGAATTACATTCATCTAATAGGAGGCTAGATTGAATCCTAGTCTTACGGTCCTCAGATGAAGGAATAAAAAAAAAAACCGTAGGCTTAAAGAATCTAACATTTCTTATTTTCCAAATTATAATTAGTTATTATTATAGTTTATAGTTTCTTATACCAAATTTTGTGAGAAATATGGGATGTTTCATGAATAACTCTGATTGCTTTAAAAAGGAAACCAAACAATGAAATATTTTTCCCATTTAAGTCAGTTATTTAAACATACTTGATTATGTAGATGTAGATTCTATATTATTTGTGACCTAGTGTACAACTCTGAATGATATTAAGCAAGGTCCCCTGATGAGAAATTCTTATGATCTCCTATGACTTCTTTGTAAATTTCCTTAAACTTCCCCTTCATCACTTTACACCAGATGCGTGGGAAAATCTCCCATCGATTCAACCTTCACCTTCTCTTTGCCTTTACCCTAACAGAAAAAAAGTTTGCTGAAGAAAGTCACACAACCAGGTTGACTGGTTTTACTTTTAAATCATGAGCATGTAACTGCCAACAAACTGACACTTGGCACTGTAGAGTAATCTTGCGACCTCTCCCCAATAAGATGGGGGTCTTACTCTGTTGGCTGCTTGCCTGATGTTTCAGTAAAAACAAAACTATAAGAGAGAGCCACCCTACCCTTCCCACAACCCAATTTAAAAATTTTCCAGTAAGCATATCCATAATCTTTGTTTCTTACATCTGGATTCCATTGGGAAAACATTGTAGCTTCCTTTTTTTTAAGTTTAATTGTTCTACTTATGTTCTGAATCCCTCACTCTCTTGGAGTCTTAAAGATTTAATCTATTCATTACCTCTGTTCTTTTTCTTCGCCGCTCATCTCTCTTCTACATAATCATTCTCTTCAGAATATTCAGAATACATGCTATAATACTTCTCATCCAAAGAAAACACAGAAACAAAAAAGAAACATTAAAGAAAAAAACTTCACTTGACACCATAAAGGTTTTCAGCTTCCCTCATTTTGTTGTCTTTCTACCTATCAAAACTTCTTGTAAGAATTGTCTATATTAGCTATTTTTATTTTTTTTGAGACAGAGTTTTGCTCTTGTTGCCCATGCACGATCTTGGCTCACTGCAACCTTGGTCTCCTGGGTTTGAGCAATTCTCCTGCCTCAGCCTCCTGAGTAGCTGGGATTACAGGCATGTGCTACCATGCCCTGCTAATTTTGTATTTTTAGTAGATGGGGTTTCTCCATGTTGGTCAGGCTGGTCTTGAACTCCCAACCTCAGGTGATCCAACCACCTCAGCCTCCCAGAGTGCTGGGATTACAGGTGTGAGCCACCATGACTGGTCTATATTGAATATTTTTATTTTCTGTTATTTCATCTGTATTTATTGTTACTGTTTTTTCCAGTTTATATTTTAAATAAGAAATAATCTACAGACTGCTGTATTTCTCATGCCCCGTGACTTATCTGAATACCTTGTTACGGTACGAATGCATGTGTCTCACCCAAATCTGTATTGTTGTAACGAAAGACCCAATTAGATACTATTAATATTAAGAGGTAGGGACTTTAGGAAGTGATTTTGTGGTGAGGACTCCCTCTGCCCTCATGAACAGGATTAAAATCATTATAATAGGGCTCAAGGGAACTAGCTAAGCCCTTTTGCCCTTCTGCCTTTTCCACCATGTCAGGATATAGCATTAGTACCCTCTGGAGGTCACAGAATTCAAGGCATCATCTTAGAAGCAGAGACTGGGTTCTCCCCAGACACTAAACCTGAAGGTTCCTCGGTCTTGTTCTTCTCAGCCTCCAGAAATGTGAGAAAATAAATTTCAATTCTTATATAAATAATCCAGTCTCAGGTATTTTGTTTTAGCAGCACAAATGGACTGATAGACACATTGACAATGTAATGAAATTCAGGAAATCTTCTGGACTCTCCGCTCAGTCTAACTTCATTCCATTTTGGCTTCCTCACTTAAACTGCTTTTTACTGATGCCACCAGTTGCCAAATTCAAAACAGAGTAATGTGCTCTCCTTTACCTTTGAATCATACAATACTATGGAGCATTCTCTCCTACAAAAATGTTTCCATCTTAGCCCAAGTGCTCCATACTCTTCTCATTTTCTTCCATTCTTATTTACATGGCCTTCTCAAGGTCCTTTTCTGTCTTCTTCTGCCATCTACCTGCCTAAGTGCCTAGGATGAGGCTCCTTTCAATTTCTATTTACTCTCTTACTTTAAATACCACCTATATATTGATGACTACTAAGAGTATATCTCTGGCCCTGATGACTCCCTCAGTCTCTTGGGTCATATATCCAAATGCATACTTGGCAGTTCTACTGGATTGCCTAATGGGAATCTGAAATGTCCCGTGTCCGAGGAATAAGTCTAGTTCCCTCCCAGGCACTATCAGCCACTCTCCACGGCCACTTGGTTAACTTTTTATCTTGCCAACTTCTCTATCTCAGTAAACATTATCTCTGTCTACCCAGTTGCTCAAATTAAAAGCCTAAAATAAGAGTCTTTATCTTTAATGATATATACTAATATATTTACAGATAAACTTATATGATGTCTAAGATTTGCTTTATAATGATTAGGGTAGGGGTATAAAAGAAACATTCACCATCAGTTATTAATTGTTGAAGTTTGATTATGGGTAATATAACATGCAAGTTCTGATTCAATAGGCCTAAGCTGGGTCCCAGATGCTGCACTTCAAACAAGCTACCAGGTAATGAGAGGCAAGAACATCAAAGCCATCTTTGACCACTGTGCTTTCAGTACCTCCTACCTCATTCACAATTCCCATGTCACTATGCTACTTATTTTCTTAATAGGAATTTCACAATACTTATATGTGCTTACTTATCTGTTATCCTTGTTAATTTCTGCCTTTCCCCCTATAAGGGCATGCATTCTATGTTTCTTATCACTACATCAGACCCAGCTCAGTGCTTGGAGAGTAGGTGCTTTATAAATGTTTATAACAGAATGTTATGGAGCGTAATACAGGAAACAATAACAGGTGAGCAGTAGGTGTAGATGAGAGTGCAGTGCCATGAAACTGAATTTTGTACTCTTGGTTGTGAGATTACAAATGACTGATGTTTGATTTTCACTCCCCAGATTCTGTATTAATTGGTTTGAAATCTTGCCTTTTGCAGAGCTTCCCAAGCTAACTCTAATATGTCAGCAAAGTTAAGAAGCACTGCCTTAGATGATGATGATGATGATGATGGTGATGACGATGATAATAACAAAGCTACCATCCACTTTGCTATTTGCTTGGAACTATTCCAAGTGCTCTATGTGCATTACATTATATTCCTACTCTAAGAATCTTATGAAGTAGATACTGTTATGGTTATGGTAGAAATGAGGAAATTGAGATGTAGAAATGGTATATAATTTCCTTAATTTCAACCAACTTATACATCATGATACCAGTATTTAAACCACTATTTAAACCAAGGCAATCCAACTCTCTACTCTTAAACATTGATTTATGATGACAGCATACAAGTTACAAGCACTGGGAAACAAAATTGTATTTATTGTCATTTCTAACATATCACTCATCCAAACAATGTGAAACACAATACTCAAATTTGGCAAATGAAGGAGTAAACTTTCTGGATTTCCCTGAAATGGTTACTTTGGGACTACTTACATATTTGCAGAAGCAAAGTCATCATTTTATGTCCCAAAGTAATCATTTTAGGGAAATCTAGAAAGCAGAGAGACAGATGAAAATACAAGGACAATAATGAAGGATCAATAACTCAAGAATTGCTGTCCTTGGTTTGAATGAGCAGAGCAAAAGACATGAACCCTGCTCTTTGCAGGGATTGCTCTGGCTCTCCTTTGTCTGCATCCCACAGAGCAGTGTGTATGGGCATAGGAGACCTGCCTATCTTGAACCTGTACCTCCACTCAGTTCTTTTAAACCAATGCCCTTAGTACCCAGGATCTTGGGATTTTCTGCAGAATGGGTGTCTCTTTCCTTTCCTGGGTATGTTTTCTCAGTGAAGAGTAAAGGTAATTGTTAAGAGGTGGGGTAATTGTAATCTGGACCATTCAACAGGGGACCAGTTTGTGTGTGTGCTTAAGAGGCTTATTTGGCGTATGTATTTGAGGGATGTTATCAGGGATGAAAATGGAGTTCAGACCTTGGCCATCTACTTGGGTTCTCACGTTAAGGTGCATCTGAGGTCAAATTCTAATTCTAGAGATGAGGGTGAGGAGTTAATCTTGAGAAAGTAAAGGGTAAATCTTGAATTGAAAATGAGACTCTAGAAATACTCTGTTATCTTAGGGTGTTTGATCAATGGCAACTTCTTCCCTATTCCATTCTCAGACTCCTTGGGGAATTTGGCAATAAGGAATGCTACTCATTTTAAGTTTCTTTAAGATAGACAGGGGGCACTTTTAAAACAGGTGTAATATGATACTGAGAAAAATGTATGTTTTGTGGATTTGGGGTGGAGAGTTCTGTAAATACCCATTTTTAGACTGCATTCTAGCCTGGGCAGTAGAACAAGAATCCTGTTCTCTCTCCCTCTTTTCCTTCCTCTTTCTTTCTCTCGTACAGTTTTTTTTTTCTTTCTTTCACTCTCACTCTCTTTCCTCTCTTTTTCTTTCTTTCAAAAAATAAAAAAATAATAATAAAAAAATAAAAAATACAATTTAAGAAATCTAAAAAAAATAAATGAAAGAAGGCAAGGTCTGTGTCAGGCCAACTTCAGAAAGAGTCTGGTTGAGGATTGGTCTACAAAATGAATGGATTGTACTCTTAAAAACTACCAAGAACATGAAGGCCAAAGAATGGCTAAGGTGCTATTTCAGGCTGAAGGAGATTAATAAGATTTAACAACTGAAAGCAACACATATTCCTGAATAATATGCTTGGCCAGAACCACCAATGGGACACTACTAGGATGGCTGGTGGAATTTGAATGGGGCATGTGGATTGGATGCTTGTACTGTATCAAGGTTGATTTTCTGAGTTAGAGGCTTGTACAGTGGTGATGGAAGAGAATGTCCTTGCCTGGGGTAAATACACAGTGGAAAATTGAGGAGTCATAGAAACATTATATCTGCTGTTGATCTCAATGATATGGGAAAAAGATCAATGACAGTTGGAAGACAGAAGAGAAAAGCAGAGAAGAGAGTAAATGTGGGGAATCCATATGTTATGGGTTGAATTATTGCCCCTAAATTAATACTTTGAAGAACCTAACTTCCAGGAACTCAGAATGTAACTTGGATAGGTTCTTTAGAGAGGTAATTGAGTTAATGTGAGGCCACTGGAGAGGGCCCTAATCCAATATGGCTGGTATCCTCATAAGAAGGGGAAATTTGGTTCTTTCCTCCTTCAAATTTGTGGATTATTTGGGCCAGGAATACAAAATAAGAGAAAAAAAAGAAGCAATTACTTATTTAACTATGGCTGTCCTGGCATATGTGATCTTTAAAGTATGAGACTTAAAGGTACTGGTTTTAAAAAACAAGGAAGAGGAAAATTGGACACAGAGACATGAACAGAGAAAAGATGATGGGAAGAGACAGAGAGAGAAGATGGCCATTTCCACGCCAAGGAGAGAGGCCTGAAACAGGTCCTTCCCTCATGGTCCTCAGAAGGAATCAAGCCAGCCCATGCCTTGACTTCAGACTTTGGACTAGATTTCAGTCCCTCCAGAACTGTGAGGCAGTAAATTTCTATTGTTTAAGTTATCCAGTTTTTGGTATTTTGTTACAGTAGCCTTAGCAAACTAAGACACTATGCAAGACAAATGAAGAAGTTCTTCATATTGTTCTCACAACCTTTCTGTAAGCTTGAAATCATTGCAAAATGCAATATAATTAATAAGGATGTATTGTATACTTGAAAATTGCTGAAAGAGTAGATTTTAAGTGTTCTCACCACAAAAAAATAAAGATGAGTATGTGAGACAAAGCATGTGTTAAATAGCTATTTAGCCATTCCACAATATGTGTGTATACCTGTTACATATCTCAAAATATTACTTTCTACAACATAAATATGTACAATTTTACTTGTCAAATAAAAAATAGTGATAAACTATAATTTTGTATGCAACAATCTATTAATATTTTCACATATGCCATCTCCTTTGATATTAGGTACACCCTAATGAGGTAGGTGAGATGAGCATTTTGAGTTAATCCATCTCACAATACAATAGTCTTGGAATGGTTTGCAAATGGGTCATCACAATTCACGCTGTTAAAGAAAACCAGATCTTAAAGAGGTGATGCCCAAGCCTGAGTTGCCAGTGAGGGAAGCCAGTAGTTCATACCTGTTAACATTGTAATAAAGTTATCAAAGAAAGAAAAGTAAGAGAGAGACTCTTTCAGAGTTTAGCTTTACAAATTTTCCTGAGCCCTATTTCCTTAAAGAAGGCCGGGTGTGGTGGCTCACACCTGTAATCCCAGCACTTTGGGAGGCCAAGGCAGGTGGATCACCTGAGGTCAGGAGTCTGAGACCAGCCTGGCCAAAATGGCGAAACCCCCATCTCTACTAAAAATATCAAAAAATAAAAATAAAAAAATTGCTGGGGGTATGGTGGTGCATGCCTGTAATCCCAGCTACTTGGGAGGCTAAGACAGGAGAATCACTTGAACCCAGGAAGCAGAGGTTGCAGTGGGCTGAGATTGTGCCATTGCACTGCAGCCTGGAAAACAGAGCAAGACTCCATTTCAAAAAAAAAAAAAAAGAGAGATAGAGAGAGAACTAAAGGAAAAAAATGGAAGAGGAGAGAGAGAGGAGGCAGAGATAAGTGGGATGCAGGCAGTGGATGGAGGCAGAGAGAGGAGTGATGACCCCTGGCTGGTTTTGGTGCCCACCTGAAAGGTGATAGGCAGGCAGATGGAAGAGAGTCAAAGGAAATCATCCTCTCCTCCCAGGCAGGCATGCTCTCTTGTTCCTCCGTCCTTTGGCTTGGTCATAAAATCTCAGCAATGTCACTTAACATGTGGCATTGTTATTTAAGACTATTTGCTTCTTCTCAACTAGAGCCTGAGATTTTCCAGACTCTTTTGCTTATTAGTTATGGAAACTTGTGTAATGATGGCAACAATGATACCTTCAAAACACAGTCATACAAATTCATTTTTTTCCTCAAGACCTGCTGGTGACCGTCAATCTCATTCAGAATTAAACCCAAAATCATTCCCCAGACCCACATGGCCCTATGTGACCTCTCCACCTGTTGTCTTCCTATCCGGAATCAGCTCACTCCAGCATCCTGGCATACCTCAAGAGCAGGAAATTGATTACTCACACATTGCTGGTAAAATATGACATAGCATAACCACTCTGGAAAATAGTTTGGAAATTTCTTATTAAACTAAACATGTGATTCCCATATGATTCAGCAATTGCACTTTGGACATTTATCTTTAAGAATGAAAACTTATGTTCTCATGAAAAGTTGCACATGAATGTTCATAACAGCTTTATTTGCAATAGCTGAAAACTAAAAACAGGTGTCTTTTGGGGGGTAATGGTTAAACATACTGTGGTACATCCGTACCATGAAATATTACTCAGTGATAAAAAGAAATACACTACTGATACAGCTTGAATGAATCTCAAAGCAAAAAGAGCTAATCTCAGAAGGCTATGTACTGTATGATTCCATTTACGTAACATTCTCAAAATGACAAAATTAAAGACATGGAGAATAGATTAGTAGTTGCAAGTAATTAGGGATGAGGATGGTGGTGGGGAAATAAATGTGGATGCATTTATTAAAGGATAATATAAAGAAATAAAATTTTAAAAAGGACAATGTAAGGGATCCTTGTGGTCATATGAAATACTTCTCTTTCTTCATAGTGGTGGATACGCATACTTACACATGTGATAAAATCACATAAACACATGCACACTTACAAATAAGTACATTTAAAACTTTGAAAATTTGAACATGTAGCTGGAATGTATTAATGTCAATTTCCTCTTCATGATATTGCAAGATATTATCATCGAGGGAAATTAGGTCAAGGGTACACAGGATCTCCCTGTATTATTTCTTACCAGTGTATGTGAGTCTGCAATTATAAAAGTTTAATTATAATGGTAGATTTTTAGTTAATTCTTAAAATATGAAACAAGTACTTAATATGTGCATGGCCTTTTCACAGCAGTTGTAAATATTAAATGAATATACATATATATGTAAACATTAAATGGATGTGTATATATATGTATATACATACACATATCATATTATATATGTACATGCTATTTTATAAATATTATATTTATATATTAATTAAATATACATATGCAGGAGTATATGTGTGTATGGAAAGCACTGGGAATGCTGCTCAACAATATAGGAAACACTCAATATGTTTAGCTATTTTTATTCCAATCTTCCAGGGCACAGCCTGTGTTCAGTTAGTCTCTGATTCCCAGTATAAATATTGTTTCTGATGTGTATTGCAAGTGTCAATCAATGCGAGCTGAATAAACAACATTGCTAATTTCTTGCACCAACCTTCAAAGTCAGTGAGAGTGTCATAGATCCAGACCTTTACAGTAATAAAGATCAGTGTAAAGATCCAGAATTATCTAGAACCATAGACAGGAAGACAATAGGACCACCTAAGCTCCATTTCTCAGCTTTGCCACTAATATGTCATAAAGCTTTCAAAAGCCCCTTTTCCTCACTGTGTCTCAGTTTCCTCATTAGTAAGAGGAGGGAATGGAACGACATTATTTCTAAGGGTCCTTTCCAGACTTTAAATATACATGTTTCTGTATTTTACAAACACAGAGAATTACCCTTCCTAAAACCTGAGAATGTGGCTGGGAGTCCAAAAGTAATATATATTGACTGCGAAATTTTGGCTTCTAGTTCCATCTGGGTCAAATTGACTGTTCTGTTTTTGGGCTCCACTAAAGCATGTTTTTTAGCAGATGGTTTCTAATGTTATAGTTATTTGAAGTAGACAGTAGGCAAAATATCTGTATATGATAGCAAGTCAAGGTTCTGAAATTCTTTAAGGGGTAAGAAATTGTAGAAATTTAAGCTATAATTATAGAATTATCACTACCATTGCATCATTATGATCCAAAGCCAAGGGGTGTTACCTTACTGAATTTAAAAACAATAAAGGCATGTTATAATTTATGAAAGCATAAAACAGGCCTTTAAAAAAATAGCAGCTGGATTATTTTAGCTAATATTTGTAATACAACTGATTATGTTCATGCAGTGCTTTTGAGAGGACCCCTGGGTAATTTTCCATGCCAAAGGTTAGCCAATAGCTGACAGATGTCCTTACTGAAAAATATTGGATTTTACACTGCTTTAACATTATATGCAGTCATTCTTGCCTGGCCTCTTGCTTCACGTTAGTGTATCTGGAATGTGCAGCCACTTCACAATTACATTGTTTTATGTTTTTTAACTAGCTATGGATTCCTTGGATATTAAAGTATTGAGAGCTTATTGAACACCTTGCTTAAACTCGTCCTTGCAGAGACAGTATGAAATAATTACAATGCGATATGCAAGGTTTTCCATTAATATTTATTTGTTGAGGAACTACCAAGAAACTCCATTTTACTTAGCTAACTCACCTAATTTAACACTCATACTCTTTCAAAGAGATACTAAGAATTTCAGTTTTCAGAGAGAGCAAACAGCATCAGAGAGATTATATAACCATGCAAAAGCCAGCCACTGAAAAATGGGGGTGCGGAGATCAAAACCCAGTTTTCTTACTCTCCAAATCCTGAGCATATCTAATGTGGTAGACTTCTTCAATCGATATTTTTAAAAACTAAAAAAAAGAAAATCATAAGAAATGTGTGTATGACGGCACATGAGTTACAATAATGGAATAAATAGAAATTGACTACAGCTTGAGCAACTGAAGAAGATGAGAAAAATATTTTCAAAGTGGTGAAAAATTGGTAGGATTGTACAGCCAATTAAAGACTGAGGCTGGAGTAAACACATAATTATATAAGTAAGAACTGAATGAATCATGAATAAATTCTCACAAAGGAAATTTCTGACAGATGTATTTATGGATAAAGAATAATCCCAGAATCAAGGTCTATGATGCAAGGAAGCAGTAGACAAACACATACTAACTCTCTGACCAAACAATAATAGTGTCTAATTTGAGGTTAAAAAATAAAAGCAATCCAAGAGGCAACTTAAATATTAGACAACAATAGCGCATGTATTGGGAAGGAGTGAGAAGTATAAAATAATTTTGAAATTCATGTATTGTTCAGCATGGGAATAAATATTTTAATTAACTGATGACTTTGTTAATTATGTATAATATTTTGGCATAACCACTAAAACCCTAGAAAGAGGATGTTAAATTAAGAGTACATATGTTTCAATTCCTAAAACAAATAAATAAGTGAACAACAAAAACTACAAAAAAACGGGAGTAAAATTCCCAGGCTAAAGCAAGGATAGATAAGGCAACAGAAAGGTGGATTATAAATGGACACCTAGAGGAGGATCTTATATATTCCAGAACTCTTCAAGGAAGATAAAATATTGGTCAACATACCTCCCATTGAAAAGATCCCCTACAGTGGAGCCTCCAAACTCTCTTTGCTGAGGACAGGTTCTTAAAACTATTAAATAATGTAAACCTTCCAGTTAAAACAGCTATCCAAAGCGATCTGCCTGCAATAGTAGTTTTCAAATGTAAAACTCTAGATTATATTCCCAAATGTACTGACTAAATAGGAGAGAGGTAGGGGCATTTTTATCACATATCTAAAGAGATAGTGAAGTAATGACCTGAGGACCACATGTTTGAGAATCACTGTTCTACATGAGAATATTGCAGTCCCTTGGCAGTTCTGTTTTATAAGGAAACTAATGCCAAGGCACTTGGCTTATATATCAATTTCTGGAAGAATTTAAGAAAATAAAAATCAGAGTGTGCATTCATTTTTATACAAGGTAACTCTTCACATTGATGAAACAGGTTTCATGGCTTAAAGAACCAAGGATGAGACCTTGGTAGATTGAAGTGAATGTCTGAGAATCTAGTATTTGATAAGCAGCCCATTGTGTTCCCCTGGTGACACTCAGTCCAAGGTCCCTGCCATCTTTCTTGTTTTTGTTTTTTCTCATTTCTTCAGGGCCATGTAGAGGAAGAGGTGTTTAGAATAAGTTGAGGCCATCTCACTGAAACACAAAAATCCATCTCAGAAACTATAGGATAGTCAAATTTCAGATATGCACAGAACTAAACTCTTCCTGGGTAGGAACACACTTCAGAATTTATGACATTGATAAAGACTAAAAAGTCTAACCTCCTCTAAAATCTATTTACTACAAAATGCAGGACCTGAATATAAATTTTTTTCTTCTATAAAATTGATTTTTGAAAATCTTGTAACATTCAGGCCAAGCACTTATTTATTCACCCTCATATTCACTTCTCTTTCCATGCTTATACGTATTCCTTCACACATTTCTGTACAAAGTCACTCGTATTTTATTGAGCCAGGCATTCATTCATTCACAACAGTCTCACTCACTTGGTCAATCATTTATGCAGTCACTTACTTACATCATCTTTCATTGTTGTCTCATTCTTTGATGCTCTAATTCATACATTTGTTCACTTATCCATTTACTCATATATCCATTTACCCATTCATTTAAGACACACATACACAAAATCTTCATGGAAGCTTCTTGGCTAGATTCTAGCCTGTTCTGCAGTGTAAGCTAGAGACTGGTGATAAACCATGAATTCTTCTCAAAACCCTTTATTTTATTTATTATTATTATTAAAAGTTCTGGGGTACATGTGCAGATCATGCAGGATTGTTATATAGATATACACACGCTATGGTGGTTTGCTGCATCCATCCCTGCCCCCGTCATCTACATCAGGTATTTCTCCTAATGTTACCCCTCCCCAATCCCCTTACCCTCTGCTATCCCTCCCTTAGCACCCCCATGCCCTAATAGGCCCTGGTGTGTGATGTTCCCCTCCCTGTGTCCATGTATTCTCATTGTTCAACACCCACTTATGAGTGAGAACATGCAGTGTTTGGTTTTCTGTTCTTGTGTCAGTTTGCTGAGAATGATGGTTTCCGCCTTCATCCATGTCCCTGGAAAGGACATGAACTCATCTTTTTTATGGTTGCATAGTATTCCATGGTGTATATGTGCCACATTTTCTTTATCCAGCCTATCATTGATGGGCATTTGGGTTGGTTTCAAGTCTTTGCTATTGTAAATAGTGCTGCAATGAACATATGTGTGCATGTATCTTTATAGTAGAATGATTTATAATCCTTTGGGTATATACCCAATAATGGGATTGCTGGGTCAAATGGTATTTCTATTTCTAGATCCTTGAAGAATCACCACACTGTCTTCCACAATGGTCAAACTAATTTACACTCCCACCAACAGTGTAAAAGCATTCCTATTCCTCCACATCCTCTACAGCATCTGTTGTCTCCAGATTTTTTAATGATCGCCATTCTAACTGGTGTGAGATGGTATCTTAATGTGGTTTTGATTTGCATTTCTCTAATGACCAGTGATGATGAGCTTCTTTTCATATGTTTGTTGGTTGCATAAATGTCTTCTTTTGAAAAGTCTCTGTTCATATCCTTTGCCCACTTTTTGATGGGTTTTTTTTCTTGAAAATTTGTTTAAGTGCTTTGTAGATTCTAGATGTTAGCCCTTTGTCAGATGAGTAACTTGCAAAACTTTTTTCCCATTCTTTTGGTTGCCAGTTCACTCTAATGATTCTTTCTTTTGCTGTACAGAAGCTCTGGAGTTTAAATAGATCCTATTCATCTATTTTGGTTTTTGTCACCATTGCTTTGGGTGTTTTAGTCATGAAGTCCTTGCCCATGCTGATGTCCTGAATGGTATTGCCTATGTTTTCTTCTAGGGTTTTTACAGTGCTAGGTCTTATGTTTAAATTTTTAATCCATCTGGAGTTAATTTTTGTATTCTGTGTAAGAATGGGGTCTAATTTCAGCTTTCCGCATATGGCTAGCCATTTTTCCCAACACCATTTATTAAATAGGGAATCCTTTCTCCATTGCTTGTTTTTGTCAGGTTTGTCAAAGATCAGATGGTTGTGGATGTGTGGCATTACTTCCGAGGCCTCTGTTCCATTCCATTGGTCTATATCTCTGTTTTGATACCAATGCCATGCTGTTTTGATTACTATGGGCTTATAGTATAGTTTGAAGTCTGATAGCTTGATGCATCCAGCTTTGGTTATTTTGTTTGCTTTTTTTTTTCTTATTTTTGCTTAGGATTATCTTGGCTATATGGGCTCCTTTTTATTTTATTTATTTTATTTTGAGACAGAGTGTTACTCTTGTCACCCAAGTTAGAGTGTAATGGCATGATCTCGGTTTACTGCAGGCTCTGCCTCCTGGGTTCAAGTGATTCTCCTGCCTCAGCCTCCTGAGTAGCTGGTATTGCAGGTGCCTGCCACCACACCCAGCTAATATTTGTATTTTTAGTAAAGATAGGGTTTCACCATGTTGGCCAGGCTGGTCTCAAACTCCTGATCTCAGGTGATCCACCCGCCTCAGCCTCCCAAAGTGCTGGGATTATAGGCATTAGCCACCACAGCCGACCTGATTTTTCCTTAGGGTGACACCTCAATCATCCCAGAAACTTCAACCCAGCTTCCAGGTTCCCAGACGTCATGCCACTATCTCAGATGAATTGGTCTTAATCAAGACCTTGATGTATGCATAGTCACAAAATTCTATTATTTTCTTGTATTCTAATTGATCTGTGCCAAAAGATGATCATGTTCCCTACTCTATGATTGTAATTATGTTATGTTACAATTTAGCATAAATGACTCCTGGCTTAGTTAAACTCAAGAATTGTACTTCCAAAGTACAAAGTACTTTTTTCAATAACCAGCTGGTCATTGTTTAATATTTGTCTTTATTTCTACAAAGTAAGTTCTAAGAAAATAGCACATTAGATGGTGCTGTTTATTAATGTATCCTCAGCCCCTAGCATAGTGTTTGGCTTCATAAACGTTTGTTGGCAGTAATAAATGTGGCAAATGTTGCCATTGAGAAGGTGCAAAAAGCCTAGGGAGAGAAGATATGGCATAACTCTGCATTTGAGGGGTTGTGGATAATGGGGAAGATGCACCAATGATTATGATATTTAACCTATGCTTTGAACATAATAGGAGTTTGCTAGGCAAGTGTGTGTGTGTGTGTGTGTGTGTGTGTGTGTGTGTGTGTGTGTGTTTCCCAGCAAAAGAGAAATATTTTCAAAGACACAGAGGTCTAACAAAAGGGAAGTTCACTAGGGTTGAATTATAATGAAAAGGGAAATGAGAATGGGAGTAGGGCAACACTGGATAAATAGGCTGGGAAGGCAGGCAGAGATCACATCAAGCATTTTAATCCATGTTAAGAACTCTGGGCTTAATTCTGAGAGCAGTAAAGAAGTGATTTACATATGGAAATACCTGGACAGAAAGATGTGTATGTGTGTGTGTGTGTGTGTGTGTGTGTGTGTGTGTGTGTGTGTGTGTGTGTGTTTGGTGGGGGGTAGTGGCAGATGGAGAGAAATAACTTATGAGTGAATCAAGACACTTAGAAGTGAAGGACCAGATATATGGTTACAGTTCAAAAAGAAGACTATCTTGCTTATTGGTGAATATTGTCAAAGGATTAAAAAAGCATTGTCAGAGCCATGCTTATATTTAAGAACCACATTTAAATCAGAAATACAGGATTCATACTCTATTTTTTCTTGCCTCAAGTATGGTATATATTAGTCAATGTGTCCTATCAATTATACCTCTCCATGCCTTTAAAACACCCATCAGCTTCTCTTTATTCCTACTGCCATGCCCCTGTTCAGATGCCTATTGTTCCTGACCTAAACTGTTGCAGTCACCCCATCTCTGTATTTTTTGCCTCCTGTATCTTTTCCCCTAATATGTGTCCCTCACTTTTTGTCAAAGTGAGCATTCTAAATGACTTCTTTCTTGTTTGATTTTCATCAATAGCTGTAGATTATCTAGATAATCAAGTCTAAACTCAAAACTGTGCCCTACTTCATGATGATGTCTCCGATGAGACATGTGCCCATTACCCAGTCCCGAAGTTGCTTCCACATTTGTAGGTGTCTTTATAGGATTGCCCTACTTATGTGTTCTATCATGGCTATAGAAATACCTGAAACTGAGTAATTTATTTTAAAAAAGGAGGTTTAATTGGCTAATGGTTCTGCCAGTTGTACAGGAAGCATGGCCGGGGAGGCCCTAAGGAAACTTGCAATTGTAGCAGAAGGTGAAGAGAAAGGAGGGACATCTTAAATGGCAGTAGGAAGAGAGTGAAGGAGGGGGTGCTACACACTTTTAAACAACCGGATATCATGAGACAGCCCTAGGAGACTCTATCTCAAAAAAAAGTCAAATAATGGAAGAAATGGTGCTAAAAGACTCATTGGAGACATCATCATGAAGGCTCAGAAGACAGGAAGATGAGAGAAAGTTTGGAACTTCCTAGAGACTTGTTGAATGGCTTTTACCAAAATACTGAAAGTGATATGGACAATGAAGTCCAAGATGAGGTGGTCTCAGATGGAGATTAGAACCTTCTTGGGAAATAGAGGAAAAGTCACTCTTGCTATGCTTTAGCAAAGAGACTGGAGGCATTGTATCCCTGCTCTAGGTATCTGTGAAACTGAACTTGAGAGCGATGATTTAAGGTATCTGGCAGAAGAAATTTCTAAGCAGCAAGGTATTCAAGAAGTAGCCTGGCCACTTCTGAAAACATATGGTCATATGTGTGAGCAAAGACATGAAAGGGAAGTAGGGTATAAAAGCTTGAAAAATTTGCAATCAGGTGACATGTGGTGGCTCACACCTGTAATTCTAGCACTTTGGGAGGCCAAGGCAGGCAGATGACCTGAGGTCAGGAGTTTGAGACCAGCCTAGCCAACGTGGTGAAACCTTGTCTCTACTAAAAATACAAACATTAGCCAGGTGTAGTGGTGTGTGCCTGTTATCTCAGCTACTTGAGAGGCTGAGGCAGGAGAATTGATTGAACCTAGAGGTGGAGGTTGCAGTGAGCTGAGATCACACAATTGCACACTCCAGCCTGGGTGACAAGAGTGAGGCTTTGTTTAAAAATAAATAAGAAAAAAGAAAATAAAAATTTACAGCATGGCTATGTGGTAGGAAAGAAAAATCCATTTTCCGGGGAAGAATTCAAGCAGCCTGCAGAAATTTGCATAGGTAAAAAAGAGTCAAATGTTAATAGCCATGACAATGAGGAAATGTCTCAACCTTCTGGGAACCCCTCTTATCACAGGGCTGGATATCTAGGAAAGAAGAATGGTTTTGTGGGCCAGGCTTGGGGCCCCACTGCCCTGTGAAACCTTGGGACACTGCTTCCTGTGTCTCTGCCACTCCAGGTTCAACTTGGCTAAAAGGATCCCAGACACATCTCAGACTGGTGCTTCAGATGGACTATAAGCCTTGGTAGCTTCCATGTGGTGTTAAGCCTGTGGCTGCACAGAAGGAAAGAGCTGGGATTGGGGGCTTCTGCTTAGATTTCAGAGGAGGTATAGAAATGCCTGGATGTCCAGGCAGAAGTCTGCTTCAGGGGTGGAACCCTCATGGAAAACCTCTAGTAAGGCAGTGCAGAGGAGAAATGTGGGGTTGGAGCCCCACACACAGAGGGCATTGCCTAATGAAGCTGTGAGAAGACAGCTACTATCTTCCAGACCCCAGAATTGTAGATTCACCAAAAGCTTGCAGAAGCACCTGGAAAAGCCAGAGCCACTCAATGCCAGCTTATGAAAGGAACCACAGGGGCTATACCCTGGAAAGCCACAGAGGCAAAGCTGCTCAAGGCCTTGGGAGCCCACTTCTTCACTTCTTGCATCAGTGTCTCTTGGATGTGAAACATGGAGCCAACAGAGATTACTGTGGAGCTTTGAAATTTAATGACTGCCCTGCTGGGTTTTGGACTTGCATGGGACCCATAGCCCCTTTGTTTTGGCCAAGTTCTCTGTCGGAACAGGAGCATTTATGCAATATCTGTATCCCCATTATATCTTGGATGCAACTAACTTGCTTTTTATTTTACAGTCTATTAGGCAGTAGAGGCATCCCTTATTTCAAATGAGACTTTGGACTTGGACTTTTGAGTCAATGCTGGAATGAGTTAAAAATCCAGGGGACAATTGGGAAGACATGATTAGTTTTGAAATGTGAGAAGGATGTGATATTTGGGATGGTCCAGAGGTGGAATGACATGGTTTGGCTCTGTATCCTCACCCAAATCTCATGTCGAATTATAATTTCCACTGCTGGAGCCGGGGCCTGGTGAGAGGTTGTTAGATCATGAGGGTAGTTTCTAACGGCTAGCATCATCCCCTTAGTGCTGTCTCACAATAGAGTTCTCACAAAATTTGGTTGTTTAGAAGTATGTATTACCTCCCCATTCACTCTTTCTCCTGCATGTGCCATGTAAGACATGCCTCCTTTCTCTTCAGCTTCTGCCATGATTGTTAAGATTCCTGAGGCCTCCCAAGCTATGCTTCCTGTACAGCCTGCAGAACCATGAGCCAATTAAACCTCCTTTCTTTATAAATTACCCAGTTTCAGTATTTCTTTATAGCAGTGTGAGAACGGACTACTTCAAGATTTATTCCAAAAACAAAGCAAGAAAAAAAGTGTTTGCTTCATTTATTAGTCAACTCTAAAATCTTTTAGACTTTACGTTTAGGTGTCCATCACAAATTCCTTAATGATACTCTGGTTTAGTAGTTTTCTGCCATGGCTGACCACCAGCATGACCTAAAGATATACCACAAATAACTTTGTTTTACAGACCTGATTGAGAAACAATCCAGGAATACATGACTTTTTCCAGAACTCACAGAGTAACTTAATGCACTGCTCAAGGACCTCCAGAATGTGACCTTTAATTATCATATGACCCTTGATATTCTGGTTGCTCAGAATCATGTAGGAATAGAGAATAATGTAGGTTTGTATGTATTTGCAAAAAGTGTAAATGGCAGGTTAGTGTAGGCCTACCAATATTTTTAGAGCACCTGCTTTGTACTTAGAACTTTGTGAGCTTCTTGTCTGATTTTCCATTCCTGGAAAGCCAAGGCTGGTGCTTAAATTCTGCAAGAATTTCCAGAACCAAATGTGGAGCTGGGAACAGGCCATAATCTGAAGGGGAACTGGAGCCTGAGTCCTGGATGACATGTCCTCCAGAAAATAGTGGTCATCTGGACCTTGAGGTTGAGTGAGATGACCAGAGTCAGTCTGCTACACTAGGAGTGAGAGGTCAACTATCCTTATTAGTAATAAAGAAGCAGGTATGATTAAGAAACAGAATTTGGAGAAATTTCCTAGGTCAAAAGAGAAAAGGCCTTAATTATTATAATAGGTTGGAAGAATTATTATTGTTTAAATGTCCATACTACCCAAAGCAACTTACAGATTCTATGCTATTGCTATGAAATTGTTAATGTCATTTTTTTCACAGAATTAGAAAAAACTATTCTAAAATTCATATGGAATCAAAAAAAAAAAAGAAATCCCAAATGACCAAGGCAATCCTAAGTTAAAATAATAAAGTCAGAAGCATCATGTTATCTAATTTCAAACTATACTACAATGCTACAGTAACTAAAGCAGAATGATACTGGCACAAAAGTAGATGCATAGATCTATGGAATAGAAGAGAGACAACTGAAATGAAGCCACACACTTAAAGCCAACTGATTTTTGACAAAATTGACAAAAGTATACAGTGGGGAAAAGATACTTCATTCAATGAATAATGCTGAGAAAACTGGCTAACCATAGGCAGAAGAATTAAACTGGAGCCCTACCTATAGCCAGATACAAAAATTAACTCAAGGTGGATTAAAGGGTTAAATATAAGATTTCAAACTATAAAAATCCCAGTAGAAAACCTAGGAAATTCTCATCTAAACATTGACCTAGGCAAATAATTTATGACAAAGACTCCAAAAACAAATGCAACTGCATAAATAAATAAATGGGATCAAATTAAACAAAGAGCTGCAGTACAGCAAAAGAAACTATCAACAGAGTAAGCAGTCAACCTGCAGAATAGGAGAAAATATTTGCAAACTACGCATCTGACAAAGGATTCATATCCAGAATTGACATGGAACTTAAACAAATGAATAAGAGAAAAACAAATAACTCTATGAAAAAGTGGGCAAAGTACATGAACAGACACTACTCAAAAGAAGACCTATAAGTGACCAACAAACATATGGAAATATGCTCAACATCACTAATAGTCAAAGAAATAGAAATCAAAATGATAGTGAGATATCACCTTACTCCGGCAAGAAGGCCATTATTAAAACATCAAAAAATAACAGATGCTAGTGAGAATTCAGAGAAAGGGAAACACTTACATACTTCTGGAGGAAATGCAAATTATTTCCACCCTTGTGAAAAGTAGTTTGGATATTGCTCAAATAATTAAAAATAGAATTACTATTTGGCCCAGCAATGCCATTACTGGATATGTACTGAAAGGAAAATGAATTTTTCTATCAAAGGGACGCCTGCATTCATACATTTATTGCAGCACCATTCACAATAGCAAATACCTGGAATCAACCTAGATGTCCATCAACAGTGGATTGCATAAAGAAAATGTGGTACATACACACCACGGAATACTATGCAGCCAAAAAATAATGAAATCACATTCTTTGAAGCAACATGGAAACATGGAGGCATCTGGAGGCTATTAGCCTAAGTGAATTAAGGAAGAAACAGAAAATCAAATACCATATATTCTCATTTATAAGTGGAAGCTAAACACTGGCTAAACATGGACAAAGATGGTCTCAATAGATATGGGTCACTTCAAAAGTGTAGAGGGAAGGATGCAGGTAAGTGTTGAAAAACTACCCACTGGGTAGTCTGGTCACTACTTGGATAGCATGATTATTAGAATAATATCCTAATAATACACTAATCATTATAGAATAATATCCTAATAATATAATTCTTATATATATTATTACAAAATAATGTAATGATAAGATGCTGATTATTAGATTATTAGCATCACGCAGTATACTCATGTAACATACCTGCATATATATCCTCTGAATCTAAAATTAAACAAAAATAAAATCAAACTCACACACATACAAAAAACCAAACCCCAAAATAAAAAAAAGCTTCATTTTGACACTTAAAAAGTATTAAAGCCTCATTTAATACTAAATTTGACTAGACTAAGCCCTCTCAACATTGGCATTATTTATATGTTGGGGGGCTTTCCTGAGCATCAATAAGATAGTAAGCAGCATTTCTGGCCTCTACCCACTAGATACTCACACCATACCCCAGGTATGATAACCAAAATGTCTCCATATTGCCAAGTGTATCCTGAGGGATGAAAATTGCTCCTGGTTGAGAATGACTGGCCTAAATCTTTCTTCTCTGTGCATTGTGTTCATGCAGATAAACTGTGCTTCTTCTCATTACAGAACTTCTAAACACTCCAGCTCTTCTATGTGAAATCTCCCTTTTCCCCACCTCAAAATCCTTAATGTCCAATTATTGCTCATATCCAAGCATAACGGACCTGCCAACAGGCCATAATCTGAAGGGGAACTGGTGTAGCCTACAATAAGCCACCAATCACAGTATCATAATACAGCCTTTCCTTTAGGGCTAATTTGTAGCTACATGTTCACCACTGGAATCAGGGAATAATTTCTGACTCCTCCTTTAGCCATTATACTTCATAAGATCAGGGGCCTTATCTATTTTATCTACTATTACATCTCCAGTACCTAGTATGAAGGCTGGCCCAGGATGGAAATTCAATGAACATTTATTGAATGAATGAATGAATGAATGAATGAATCAAAACTGAACAAAAATTTACAGTTATTGGGAAAGTAAAGTCAAACTTACAGCCCCTGAAACTAAAAACTATTTGCTGAGTTCTGATTTTGCATCAAGCAAGTTGCTGAGCCATGGGACTCAGAGAAAAATAACACACAGTCTTAACCATAAGAGGCATAGCCTTGCTGAAGAAATTGACTTGTAAGTAGAAAGGAATGATGGAACATCCTAAGCGGTAGGTAGAGCTCTCAACAACCTGAAGTTAACTATATACAGAGTTCGAAGGTCTGCCAGTGAGAACAAGAAAAGGCTTCTCACAGAAGGTAATTATTGAACTCAGATTAAAGCTTAGATAGAAATTCACTAGGTAGACAAGGATGGAGTGAAAGGAGAGGTGTTAGAACTGGTGTGACAGGTGGGAAGTCACTCCGCACAGCAGTGCTAGAGGTGTGCCACAATCCAGCCAGCTGAGAATCACTACACACTTCTGTACTAGTGAAGAATAGGACTTAAGTTAGACAGTAGTGGGAAATGAGATTGAAGATTTAAGCAAGGAAAGAAAGAGCATCAGAACTTTGAGTGCCAGGCTCAGGAGTTTGGAGATTGTCCTAAAGACAATCAGTGGTCACAGAAAGGAAACGAGTGATGGCGTGAGAGTCAGATCTGCAACTGGAGACTGATAATCTGAATGTTGGCCAGTAGATAAAGAAGAACAAAACTTTAGAATGTCATAATGCAAGGTTTAATTAAAAATAAAAATATTTTGTATGATCATGGGACTAGCACATAATAATCTTTTCCTTCCTTTCCTTCCTTCCTCCCTCCCTTCCTCCTTCCTTCCTTCCTTTCCTTTTTTTATTTGAGATACTTTTACTCTGTCACCCAGGCTGAAGTGCAGAGGCCTGATCTTGGCTCACAGCAAATTTTGCCTCCTGGGTTAAGTGATCGTCCTGCCTCAGCTTCCTGAGTAGCTGGGATCACAAGTGTGTAGCACAACGCCAGGCTAATTTTCGTATTTTTACTAGAGACAAGGTTTTGTCATGTTGGCCAGGCTGATCTTGAACTGGCCTCAAGGTATCCACCCTCCTCAGCCTCCCAAAGCTCTGGGATTATAGGTGTGAGCCACTATGCCTGGCCGCACATAGTAATTTCTCATCAAAGAAAATCAGAAGGAAAACTAAGAAAGCCTCTCCTTACTAAGATGAAGGCAAAAAGCTTATTATAACTAGTGAGTCTTTCTAGCCTCTTCCCCACAGGGACAAAGAGGCAAACAGGCATGTTTTGGACCCTGTGGCTTCTGAAACCAGATGATTAAGTGTTTGTTTTCCCATTGTCTGCATTTCTGCCTTGTCCTCCAACATGAATAATTGTCAAGGTTTTGGTAGGCTGAAGTATATTCTAGAGAAATTGGATCTCTAATTTTGCAGAATTTCACAATATCTTTTGCAGCTCTGTGTCAAATTGATTGTTTAAATCTAGTTTATTTTACCTTCTTGGTCCTGAACATACTTTAGCTGAAATATTTATATCGCTGCCTCTTAGGAATTATGCATTTACCTTGTTCTGTTAAAACAAAAAAAGTGCTGACCTGCTCTATGTATATGAGTAATTGTTTTTATTTTAATTACTTGAGTGCCTGTGGAAGGAGATTGGATTGTCTGACCTCTTTTTTCTTTGACCATTTCTTACCTTACTTTGGTTTTACTCTTTTACCACCAAAATTATTATGCTGGTCACCAACAGTGTCTTTGGAGACTATTTGAAGCTGAAATATTCATGCTAAATCAAGCCATTTAAAAGGAGGTGTGGGAAGTATAGACATACATAACTATGCCTTGCTACTGAATGCAGAAGTACTTCTCACCCAGACAGGACCTGGGACACTGGAAAAAAAAAGCTTAAGCATATTATTGCTGTTGTTTAAGTCTTACTTTTGAAAACAAGCACCCCACACAAATAGACACACATATTCGTTCTTGCAAATAGTATTCTGTTCCCAACATATTTGCCTTCTGATCTCATTCATTTATTCAACACAATCAATGAATAATCACTGTGTGCTAATCAAGGAGCAAATCAGTCAAGTCTCTGACTGTATAGAGTCTCTGGCTTACCATGGAAAGTGGATAGCTCAACAATTAACATCATCATGGGGCGATATACCATGGGAGGGTGTTTTTTGGATACAGAAAGTCATGCAAGTTATGTCAGGAGAAGTGATATTCAAGCTGAATAAGAGGAATCTGTGAGAAAAGGCTAGCAATAGAAAGGAAAACCATTACAGGTTAGAGTTGAAGTGTCAGTTGGTAATAGATTCAACTTAGGGAGGTGAGGACCCGGGTGGTACCATTTTGAAAAATTATGTTTCTACAACCATGTGGTCAGGCATACTGTGTTCAATGCCAGCTCCAAATCTTCATAGCTGTTTGGTCTTGAGCAAGTTTCTTTCTAATAGTTGAGCAAGGTAGAGCATATAAATTGTTTGCACAGTGGCTGAAATGTGGTAACTGCTCAATAAGAACTAGTGTCTATTATTATAACTTGATTAGTATTATAATTATCATCATTATTGTTGCATAATTTTATATTTTCCCGTTCAGTCAAGTTATTTGGGAATCCACATCTTTCTGGAAGCAAGAACAGAAAACCAAACACCGCATGTTCTCACTCTTAAGTGGATGTTGAACAGTGAGAGCACATGGACACAGGGAGGGGAACATCACACACTGGGGCCTATTGAGGGATGGGAGGGCTAAGGGAGGGATAGGAGTGGGTGGGGGGATTAGAGAGGGATAACATTAGGAGAAATACCTAATGTAGATGATGGGGGGATGGATGCAGCAAACCACCATGGCATGTGTATACCTATGTAACAATCCTGCACCAGCTGCATGTATACCCCAGAACTTAAAGTATAAAAAGAAAAAAAGAATTGAGCAAGGTGGAGAATATAAATTGTTTGCACACTAGTGTCTATTATTATAATAACTTGATTAGTATTATGATTATCATTATTATTGTTACATAATTTTATACATTCCAGCTCAGTCAAGTTATTTGGGATCCACATCTTTCTGGAAGCCATCCAACATTTTATCACCTCTCTACCCATTTTACTCTTGTTCCCTCTCCATCTGTCTTTTTCTTTCTCTTGCCTTCTCACTTCGCAGCTGATGCTCCAACATGGTTGGGCTCCAGGAACTGGGGAATTTATAATCTAAAGTAATGGAGTCCTGTTTGTTATTTCCACGCCAGGACCATGTCAAAGATCAGTTCCCATACATAACTCACTTGGAAATTCACATTAGCATCCTCTTCCTCTTATGGGGAGATGGATGAATGAGCAGAGCATAAAATGTGAGTCAAATACTATTTCCCACCTGGTTGTCAACACTAAAGATACCCTTCAGTTTGACCCTGTTCATGTTTCTCAGTTTTTCTACATTTCCATATCCACACTGCTATATCTGAGGTTAGGATTCAGCTTCCACTTAAATGAGTGTAATATCGTCCTCACGTCCTCACTTTTCTTTCTGTTTCCAAACTGGCCTGATCCAATCCGGCTTCCACTGAGATATCAAAAGCATCTTCCAATAATACCACACTGATCATTTTATATCCACATCTGAAAACCTTCAAATGTTCCCTCTTTTCTAAATAATAAACCTATCAGGATACTTTTGATTGCAAAGAACAATAACAAATTCACAGTAATTTAAAAGGTAATGAGAATGTATTGTTTTATATCCCTGAGAAAGCCAGAGGTGACTTGCAATGGAGGCACAACTGATGAGGGTTAATATGGTTGGGCTCTGTGTTCCCACTCAAATTTCATTTTGAATTGTAATTCCCATAATTCCCTTGTGTTGAAAGAAGATCTTGGTGGGCTGTTTTCCTCATGCTGCTCTCGTGATCGTGAGTGAGTTCTCACGAGATCTAATGGTTTCACTCTCTCTCTCCTGTTGCCATGTAAGAGGTGTTGTTTCCCCTTCCACCATGATTGTAAGGTTCCTCAGGCCTCCCCAGCCATATGAAACTGTAGGTCAATTAAACATCTTTCCTTTATTAATTACTCAGTCTCAGGTATTTCTTTATAGCAGTGTGAAAACTAACTAATACAAAGATGTAAGCTGTTTCTCTGTTACTCTCTTAGTTTCCCTCCAAATGTCAGCTTTATTCTTTAGCCAGCCTTTCTCATGAATGGAAAAATATTTAAAGAAGCCATAGGTATTCTATCTGCACACCACACCATCTAGAGGCAAGGAGACAAACAAAAGTCAAGAGATTTTTTTCAATGGCTTCATCTTAAGGTATGGACCTACCTCTGAAACCAGTCATTGAATCTATAGTGATATCAGCAGTTGATTACCTTAGGTTTCAGTTTGATACCCATCTCTGAGGTGAACCCTGTGGGAAATTTTGTGGAACTGCTGTAATCTGTTAATTGAGGGAAATCAGGACCAACTGTAGAATCATGAATTAAAGGAATTTCTAGCTAAACAAAATGAGCCATTGTGGAAAGATGCTTGGAATGGATGCTTGGAAGGCAAATACTGACGTCCCTCACCTAAGGTTGTCATTCAAGGCTCATCACAACCTACCTCCAACTTGATTCCAATTTCCCATTAGGCCTCTTCATATGTTACTCTTAACAGACTGAATTAATTAAGTGCCCAGAGTTTCTAGTTCTGTGCTTTTATTCCAGATTAGCATATTTTTTTTTTTTGAGATGGAGTTTTGCTCTTTTGCCCAGGCTGAAGTGCAGTGGTGTGATCTCTGCTCACTGCAACCTCCACCTTCCAGTTTCAAGTGATTCTCCTGCCTCAGCCTCCTGAGTAGCTGGGATTACATAGATATATCTATGTTCATCACGGATATTGGCCTGAAGTTTTCTTTTTTTGTTGAGTCCCTGCTGGGTTTTGGTATCAGGATGACGTTGGTCTCATAAAATGATTTGGGAAGAATTCCCTCTTTTTGTATTGTTTGGAATAGTTTCACAAGGAATAGTACCAGCTCCTCTTTGTATGTCTGGTGGAATTCGGCTGTGAACTCATCTGGACCTGGACTTTTTTTGGTTGGTAGGCTATTAGTTGCTCCCTCAATTTCAGCCCTTGTTATTGGTCTGTTCAAGGCTTCAGCTTCTTCCTGGTTTAGGCTTAGGAGGGTGCAAGGGTCCAGGAATTTATCCATTTCTTCCAGGTTTACTGGTTTATGTGCATAGAGTTTTTTGTAGTAATCTCTGATTGTAATTTTATTTCTGTGGGGTCAGTGGTGATATCCTCTCTATCGTTTTTTATTGCATCTATTTGATTCTTCTCCATTTTCTTTTTTATTAATCTGGCTAGCAGTCTGTCTATTTTGTTGATCTTTTCAAAAAACAGCTCCTCAATTTATTGATTTTTTGAAAGAATTTTTGTGTTTCTATCTCCTTCAGTTCTGCTCTGATCTTAGTTATTTCTTATCTTCTGCTAGGTTTTGAGGTTTTTTTTTTTTTAATCTTGCTCCTCTAGCTCTTCCAATTTTGTTGATAGGGTGTCAATTTTAGGTCTTTCCGCCCTTCTCATGTGGGTGTTTATTGCTATAAATTTCCCTCTAGACACTGCTTTACATGTGTCCTAGAGATTCTGGTACGTTGTGTCTTCATTCTCATTGGTTTTGAAGAACATCTTTATTTCTGCCTTCATTTCATTGTTTATCCAGTTGACATTCAGCAGCCAATTGTTCAGTTTCCATGAGGTTGTGCAATTCTGAGTTAGTTTCTTAATCTGAGTTCTAATTTGATTGCACTGTGGTCTGAGAGACTGTTATGATTCCTGTTCTTTTGCATTTGCTGAGGAGTGATTTACTTCCAACTATGTGGTCAATTTTAGAGTAGGTGCAATGCAGTGCTGAGAAGAATGTATATTCTGTGGATTTGGGGTGGTGATTTCTGTAGATGTCTATTATGTTTGCTTGGTCCACATCTGAGTTCAAGTCCTGGATATCCTTGTTAATTTTCTGTCTCGTTGATCATCTAATATTGACAGTGGAGTGTTAAAGTTTCCCACTATTATTGTGTGGGGGTCTAAGCCTATTTGTAGGTCGTTAAGAACTTGCTTTATGAACCTGGGTGCTCCTGTATTGGGTGCGTATATATTTAGGATTGTTAGCCCTTCTTGATGCCTTGATCCTTATACCATTATCTAATGCCTTTCTTTGTCTCTTTTGATCTTTATTGGTTTAAAGTCCGTTTTATCAGAGACTAGGATTGCAACTCCTGCTTTTTTTTGCTCTCCATTTGCTTGATAAATCTTCCTCCATCCCTTTAACTTTAGCTTATGTGTGTCCTTGCACATGAGATGGGTTTCCTGAGTACAGCACACTGATGGGTTTTGACTTTTTATCCAATTTGCCAGTCTGTATATTTTGATTGGGGCATTTAGCCCATTTAAATTTAAGGTTAATATTGTTATGTGTGAATTTGATCCTGCCATTTTGATGCTAGCTGGATGTTTTGCCCATTAGTCGACACGTTTTCTTTATTGTATCGATGGTCTTTACCATTTGGTATGTTTTTGGAGTGGCTGGTACTGGTTGTTCCTTCCCTTGTTTAGTGCTTCTTTTAGGAGCTCTTGAAAGGCAGGTCCAGTGGTGATGAAATCTCTCAGCAATTGCTTGTCCATAAAGGATTTTATTTCTCCTTCACTTATGCAGCTTAGTTTGGCTAGATATGAAATTCTAGGTTGAAAGCTCTTTTCTTTAAGGATGTTGAATATTGCCCCCACTCTCTTCTGGCTTGTAGAGTTTCTGCTTGGAGAGATCCGCTGTGAGTCTGATGGGCTTCCCTTTGTGGGTAACCCAACCTTTCTCTCTTGCTGCCCTTAGCATCTTTCCTTTTATTTCAACCCTGGTGAATCTGAGGATTATGTGCCTTGGGGTTGCCCTTCTTGAGGAATATCTTTGTGGTGTTCACTGTATTTCCTGGACTTGAATATTGGCCTGTCTTGCTAGATTGGGGAAGTTCTCCTGAATAATATCCTGAAGAGTGTTTTCCAGCTTGGATTCATTCTCTCCGTCACATTCAGGTATACCTACCAAATGTAGATTAGGTCTTTTCACATAATCCCATATTTCTTGGAGGCTTCATTCATTTCTTTTCACTCTTTTTTCTCTATTCTTGCCTTCTCATTTTATTTCATTGAGTTGATCTTCAATCTCCGATATCCTTTCTTCTGCTTGGTCGATTTGGCTATTGAAACTTGGGTATGTTTCACAAAGTTCTCATGTTGTGTTTTTCAGCTCCATCAAGTCATTTATATTCCTCTCTAAGCTGTTTATCCTAGTTAGCATCTCATCTAACCTTTTTTCTAGGTTCTTAGTTTCTTTGCATTGGGTTAGAACACATTCTTTTAGCTCTGAGAAGTTTGTTATTACCCACCTTCTGAAGCCTGTTTCTGTCAATTCATCTGATTCATTCTCCATCCATCTTTGACACCTAGCTGGTGAGGAGTTGTGATCCCTTGGAAGAGGAGAGGCCTTTTGGTTTTTGGTGTTTTTCTCCTCTTTGCACTGGTTTCTTCCCATCTTAGTGGTTTTATCTACCTGTGGTCTTTGTAGTTGGTGACTTTTGGATGGGGTCTCTGAGTGGGTGTTCTTTTTGTTGATGTTGAAGCTATTTCTTTCTGCTTCTTAATTTTCCTTCTAACAGTCAGACTCCTCTGCTGCAGGACTGCTGGAGGTTCACTCCAGACCCTGCTCATCTGGGGATTACCCGCAGGGCCTGTTGAGGGCTGCAGAACAGCAAGGGTTGCTGCTGGTTTCTTCCTCTGCTATCCTCATCTCAGAAGGGTACCTGCAAGATATTGTCCTGATCTACCCTTTATGAGGTGTCTCTTTGGGTATACGGGGGTTGGGGAGCTGCTTGAGGAGACAGTCTGTCCGCTATAGGAGCTCAAGTGCTGTGCTGGGAGCTCTGTTGTTCCATGCAGAGCTGCTGGGCAGGTACCTTTAAGTCTGCTGCAGCAGAACTCATAACCGCCTCTTTTCCCAGGTGCTCTGTCCTAGGAAGGTCGACTTTATTTATAAGTTCCTGTTGTGCTGCTGCCTTTTTTCATAGATGCCCTGCCCTACAGGGAGTAGTCTAGTCACAGTCTGCCAGTAGAGGTGTTTCTGAGCCGCTGTAGGCTCTACCCAGCTGCTGTGTGAACTGCCTTGGTTGTGGCAGACTGCCTCGGTAGTGGGGGACGCCCTTCCCCACACTGAGCTGGATGGTCCTGGGTCCAGCTGCTCTTGCTGCAAAACTCTCAATCCAGAGTGTTTCAGATTGTTTTGTGGGGGTGGTACCCACAGAGCCAGATCCCCTGGCTCCCTGACTTAGCCCCCTCCCTTTCAGTTGAATGAGTGGCTCTGTCTCCCAGGCATTCCGGGTGCCAGCCAAAAAGGCAGCCCAGACTTGTGTGAGTTTCTGTGCACCAACACAGCACTGGCTGAAATTGCCGCACTGAAAACTGGCACTTTTCGTCCCGGGCATCTCCTGGTCTGTGGGCAGTGAGAACTTGTTTGGAAATGCAGTGAACACTCACCCTCTGCACTGCTCTTGCTGGGAACTGCACTCCAGAGCTGTTCCTATTCGGGCATCTTGGATCCCTCCTACTCTCTTTATTAAAAATTTTAAAAAGGTAATTATCTAACTTTGATTTCTCAAAAAAAAATGTGACAGGGATATTTACCCTCTTACTCCATTGAAACTACCAACAAACAAAATATATAAACCAATGGTTTTCAAGACATCAGACAATGAAGGGTAGTGATCCCTGAGAGACAGGAAACAAGGTGAACACTGTAATTGCCACAGTTTATCACTGGTGGGAGTTTCCAGGCCTAGCAGAAAGGAAAAGAAATGCAGTCTGAACAGAAAAGGTTCCCTGAGCTGAGGCAACAGCAATGAGTCCTGGGAGATCAAGGAGGCTAGAATTCTCAGTACAGAGTAATAGAGAGGAATTAGCAGCACAAAGAGAGAACTTTGAACATATACAGGGGGTGCCTCTCAATTTTTTTAGCTCAATATTACTAGAATACTGATTCCTTTAAAATGGACCTGTAGCTTCAATGCAAATACAGTCAAAAGCCTAGAAGAGATTTCTGTAGAAGTTAATATACTGCTTCTATAATTTATGTGAAAATGCATGGGACCTAGAATAGATAAAATAGTTTTGAAAAAAATAAATATGAAGGACAAATACTACTTGATATTAAGACTTGCTATGAAGCTGATTTTTTTGAAGGCATTTGTTTTTTAGAATGCAAATGTTGTTGATGTTTTGCCTCACAGCGCACTTCTTCTGAGCTCTTGTGAGCCAGGGATGTGGAGACATCTGTTTCCCTTCAGGGGCCTCTTCAGTAGCAGTTTCCTGCCACAAATTCACTCTCCATGTTCTAAATACATATAACCTTGTTCTAGTACTGCCTGTCCTCTAATTGTCCTTCTCTTTTCATTTATTTTTTTAAATTCGAGGCAGCATTACAGAACCTTATAGATCAAGCTTGTCCAAACCACAGCCTGCGGGCCTCATGCATCCCAGCATGGCTTTGAATGTGGTCCAACACACATTTGTGAACTTTATTAAAACCTTATGAGATTTTTGTGTGTGTGATTTTTTTTTTAGCCCATTAGCTATCATTAGTGTTAGTGTATTTTATGTGTGGACTAAGACAATTCGTCTTCCAGTGTGGCCCATGGAAGCCAAAAGATTGGACAGTGCTGCTATAGATGTTTTCAAGATCCATAGACAGGACTAATCCATTGATCTTGGGAAAACTACAGATAGTGGCATGGAAGAGCTATCATTTCTTAGAGGATTCAGGTTAGTGAGGACCACGGTTTCTAGAACTTACTTAGTAAGGCTGCCATTGAATTTAGATCTCACATACTAACCTAAGATCTTTGAAACCAAAAAAATATCTGAGACAGATCTCAATCAAGTCAGCAGTTTACTTTGCCAAGATTGAGGACACTCCTGAAAAAAAAAGAAACACAAGTTTCAGTAGGATCTGTGGCCTGTGCTTTTTTCCATAGTAGGTTTTGAGAACTTCACTATCTAAAGAAGAAAAAAAGAGCAGAAGGAAAAAGAGGAAAGAAAAAAAGGAGGCTAGGCAATGAGGCAAATGGTTACATTTTCATGAGGCTTTGATTAGTCTCACTGAATCCGCATTTTATATGTGAAAAGAAATGAATAAGGGGAAAAAGTCAATTATTAATTCATTCATCCGGTACTCAGGAAATTTACATTTTATGTAAGATAAAATAAGCTAGGCTGGGTGCGCTGGCTCACGTTTGTAATCCCAGAACTTTCGGAGGCTGAGGCAGGCAGATCACAAGATCAGGAGTTCAAAATCAGCCTATGGTGAAACCCTGTCTCTACTAAAAATACAAAAAAATAGCCAGGCGTGGTGGTGTGCACCTGTAATCTCAGCTACTCAGAAGGCTGAGGCAAGAGAATCATTTGAACCCAGGAGGCAGAGGTTGCAGTGAGCTGACATCACACCACTGCACTCCAGCCTGGACAACACAGTGAGACTCCAAATCAAAAAAAAAAAAAAAAGCCTGTGAGAGAGATCCAAGATGGCCGTTTAGCAGCAGCTCAGGATTGTAGCTCCTAGTGAAAGCGCAGACAGTGAGTGGACGCCGCAGTTTCAGATGAATTTCTGTTGCCCACAAACTGGGAGATATCGAGAGGAGGAGCCACACGAGTCCCCAGGGCGACTCTTTTGGCCGGCGCGACTGTTTTGCTGGTGCCCCAGCACAGCGCTTCTCAGTGCGGAGTATACGGACTGAGTGCCCTCTGAGTCGGGCTCAGCTGGTCCCATCCCCACAAGGAGAACAGCAATTGGAAGCGCTGAGGACTGAGAGTTTCACAGTAAGCACAGCTGAACCCGGGAAAGCCTAGCTCTGTGGGGAACAGGCATCCGCCGAAGGAAAACTAAGAAACAGAAAAAACTTCACCACCAAGCTGGACGTCCACTCAGACCCAATCTGAAAGTCGGCAATTACAAAGACGACAGGTGGATAAATCCACAAAAACGGGAAGAAACCAGTGCAAAAAGGCTGAGAACACCCAAAATCAGAATGCCTCTCCTCCTACAGGGGATCGCAGCTCCTCATCAGCAAGAGAACAAGGCATGACAGAGAATGAGTGTGATGAACTGACAGAAACAGGCTTCAGAAGGTGGATAATAAGAAACTTCTGTGAGCTAAAAGAACATGTACTAACCCAATTCAAAGAAACTAAGAACCTTGAAAGAAGACTTAACGAAATGCTAATGAGAATGGACAACTTAGAGAGGAATATAAGTGAATTGATGGAGCTGAAAAACACAACACGAGAACTTC